>OY804585.1:73595735-73880446 GCA_963680875.1 Bathymodiolus brooksi | reverse complement strand
AGAGATGATGGTTTTGCCCATGTAGCATGTAACTAACTAGATTCCTGCCATTAATGACTGACTAGGAGGGATACCTGATGATAATCCTTGGTAAGAGATGATGGTTTTACCCATATAGCATGTAACTAACTAGATTCCTGCCATTAATGACTGACTAGGAGGGATACCTGATGATAATCCTTGGTTAGAGATGATGGTTTAGCCCATGTAGCATGTAACTAACTAGATTCCTGCCATTAATGACTGACTAGGAGGGATACCTGATGATAATCCTTGGTAAGAGATGATGGTTTAGCCCATGTAGCATGTAACTAACTAGATTCCTGCCATTAATGACTGACTAGGAGGGATACCTGATGATAATCCTTGGTAAGAGATGATGGTTTTGCCCATGTAGCATGTAACTAACTAGATTCCTGCCATTAATGACTGACTAGGAGGGATACCTGATGATAATCCTTGGTTAGAGATGATGGTTTTACCCATGTAGCATGTAACTAACTAGATTCCTGCCATTAATGACTGACTAGGAGGGATACCTGATGATAATCCTTGGTTAGAGATGATGGTTTTGCCCATGTAGCATGTAACTAACTAGATTCCTGCCATTAATGACTGACTAGGAGGGATACCTGATGATAATCCTTGGTTAGAGATGATGGTTTTGCCCATGTAGCATGTAACTAACTAGATTCCTGCCATTAATGACTGACTAGGAGGGATACCTGATGATAATCCTTGGTAAGAGATGATGGTTTTGCCCATGTAGCATGTAACTAACTAGATTCCTGCCATTAATGACTGACTAGGAGGGATACCTGATGATAATCCTTGGTTAGAGATGATGGTTTTACCCATGTAGCATGTAACTAACTAGATTCCTGCCATTAATGACTGACTAGGAGGGATACCTGATGATAATCCTTGGTAAGAGATGATGGTTTTGCCCATGTAGCATGTAACTAACTAGATTCCTGCCATTAATGACTGACTAGGAGGGATACCTGATGATAATCCTTGGTTAGGGATGATGGTTTTGCCCATGTAGCATGTAACTAACTAGATTCCTGCCATTAATGACTGACTAGGAGGGATACCTGATGATAATCCTTGGTAAGAGATGATGGTTTTGCCCATGTAGCATGTAACTAACTAGATTCCTGCCATTAATGACTGACTAGGAGGGATACCTGATGATAATCCTTGGTTAGAGATGATGGTTTTACCCATGTAGCATGTAACTAACTAGATTCCTGCCATTAATGACTGACTAGGAGGGATACCTGATGATAATCCTTGGTAAGAGATGATGGTTTTGCCCATGTAGCATGTAACTAACTAGATTCCTGCCATTAATGACTGACTAGGAGGGATACCTGATGATAATCCTTGGTTAGAGATGATGGTTTTACCCATGTAGCATGTAACTAACTAGATTCCTGCCATTAATGACTGACTAGGGGGGATACCTGATGATAATCCTTGGTTAGAGATGATGGTTTTGCCCATGTAGCATGTAACTAACTAGATTCCTGCCATTAATGACTGACTAGGAGGGATACCTGATGATAATCCTTGGTTAGAGATGATGGTTTTACCCATGTAGCATGTAACTAACTAGATTCCTGCCATTAATGACTGACTAGGAGGGATACCTGATGATAATCCTTGGTAAGAGATGATGGTTTTACCCATGTAGCATGTAACTAACTAGATTCCTGCCATTAATGACTGACTAGGAGGGATACCTGATGATAATCCTTGGTTAGAGATGATGGTTTTGCCCATGTAGCATGTAACTAACTAGATTCCTGCCATTAATGACTGACTAGGAGGGATACCTGATGATAATCCTTGGTTAGAGATGATGGTTTTGCCCATGTAGCATGTAACTAACTAGATTCCTGCCATTAATGACTGACTAGGAGGGATACCTGATGATAATCCTTGGTTAGAGATGATGGTTTTACCCATGTAGCATGTAACTAACTAGATTCCTGCCATTAATGACTGACTAGGAGGGATACCTGATGATAATCCTTGGTAAGAGATGATGGTTTTACCCATATAGCATGTAACTAACTAGATTCCTGCCATTAATGACTGACTAGGAGGGATACCTGATGATAATCCTTGGTAAGAGATGATGGTTTAGCCCATGTAGCATGTAACTAACTAGATTCCTACCATTAATGACTGACTAGGAGGGATACCTGATGATAATCCTTGGTAAGAGATGATGGTTTTACCCATGTAGCATGTAACTAACTAGATTCCTGCCATTAATGACTGACTAGGAGGGATACCTGATGATAATCCTTGGTTAGAGATGATGGTTTTGCCCATGTAGCATGTAACTAACTAGATTCCTGCCATTAATGACTGACTAGGAGGGATACCTGATGATAATCCTTGGTAAGAGATGATGGTTTTGCCCATGTAGCATGTAACTAACTAGATTCCTGCCATTAATGACTGACTAGGAGGGATACCTGATGATAATCCTTGGTTAGAGATGATGGTTTTGCCCATGTAGCATGTAACTAACTAGATTCCTGCCATTAATGACTGACTAGGAGGGATACCTGATGATAATCCTTGGTAAGAGATGATGGTTTTGCCCATGTAGCATGTAACTAACTAGATTCCTACCATTAATGACTGACTAGGAGGGATACCTGATGATAATCCTTGGTAAGAGATGATGGTTTTGCCCATGTAGCATGTAACTAACTAGATTCCTGCCATTAATGACTGACTAGGAGGGATACCTGATGATAATCCTTGGTTAGAGATGATGGTTTTGCCCATGTAGCATGTAACTAACTAGATTCCTGCCATTAATGACTGACTAGGAGGGATACCTGATGATAATCCTTGGTAAGAGATGATGGTTTTGCCCATGTAGCATGTAACTAACTAGATTCCTACCATTAATGACTGACTAGGAGGGATACCTGATGATAATCCTTGGTAAGAGATGATGGTTTTACCCATGTAGCATGTAACTAACTAGATTCCTACCATTAATGACTGACTAGGAGGGATACCTGATGATAATCCTTGGTTAGAGATGATGGTTTAGCCCATGTAGCATGTAACTAACTAGATTCCTGCCATTAATGACTGACTAGGAGGGATACCTGATGATAATCCTTGGTAAGAGATGATGGTTTTGCCCATGTAACATGTAACTAACTAGATTCCTGCCATTAATGACTGACTAGGAGGGATACCTGATGATAATCCTTGGTAAGAGATGATGGTTTTGCCCATGTAGCATGTAACTAACTAGATTCCTGCCATTAATGACTGACTAGGAGGGATACCTGATGATAATCCTTGGTTAGAGATGATGGTTTTACCCATATAGCATGTAACTAACTAGATTCCTGCCATTAATGACTGACTAGGAGGGATACCTGATGATAATCCTTGGTTAGAGATGATGGTTTTACCCATGTAGCATGTAACTAACTAGATTCCTGCCATTAATGACTGACTAGGAGGGATACCTGATGATAATCCTTGGTTAGAGATGATGGTTTAGCCCATGTAGCATGTAACTAACTAGATTCCTGCCATTAATGACTGACTAGGAGGGATACCTGATGATAATCCTTGGTTAGAGATGATGGTTTTGCCCATGTAGCATGTAACTAACTAGATTCCCCCTGCACCTAGGAGGGATACCTGATGATAATCCTTGGTTAGAGATGATGGTTTTACCCATGTAGCATGTAACTAACTAGATTCCTGCCATTAATGACTGACTAGGAGGGATACCTGATGATAATCCTTGGTAAGAGATGATGGTTTTGCCCATGTAGCATGTAACTAACTAGATTCCTGCCATTAATGACTGACTAGGAGGGATACCTGATGATAATCCTTGGTAAGAGATGATGGTTTAGCCCATGTAGCATGTAACTAACTAGATTCCTGCCATTAATGACTGACTAGGAGGGATACCTGATGATAATCCTTGGTTAGAGATGATGGTTTTACCCATGTAGCATGTAACTAACTAGATTCCTGCCATTAATGACTGACTAGGAGGGATACCTGATGATAATCCTTGGTAAGAGATGATGGTTTTGCCCATGTAGCATGTAACTAACTAGATTCCTGCCATTAATGACTGACTAGGAGGGATACCTGATGATAATCCTTGGTTAGAGATGATGGTTTTGCCCATGTAGCATGTAACTAACTAGATTCCTGCCATTAATGACTGACTAGGAGGGATACCTGATGATAATCCTTGGTTAGAGATGATGGTTTTGCCCATGTAGCATGTAACTAACTAGATTCCTGCCATTAATGACTGACTAGGAGGGATACCTGATGATAATCCTTGGTTAGAGATGATGGTTTTGCCCATGTAGCATGTAACTAACTAGATTCCTGCCATTAATGACTGACTAGGAGGGATACCTGATGATAATCCTTGGTAAGAGATGATGGTTTTACCCATGTAGCATGTAACTAACTAGATTCCTGCCATTAATGACCGACTAGGAGGGATACCTGATGATAATCCTTGGTTAGAGATGATGGTTTTGCCCATATAGCATGTAACTAACTAGATTCCTGCCATTAATGACTGACTAGGAGGGATACCTGATGATAATCATTGGTTAGAGATGATGGTTTTACCCATGTAGCATGTAACTAACTAGATTCCTGCCATTAATGACTGACTAGGAGGGATACCTGATGATAATCCTTGGTTAGAGATGATGGTTTAGCCCATGTAGCATGTAACTAACTAGATTCCTGCCATTAATGACTGACTAGGAGGGATACCTGATGATAATCCTTGGTTAGAGATGATGGTTTTACCCATGTAGCATGTAACTAACTAGATTCCTGCCATTAATGACTGACTAGGAGGGATACCTGATGATAATCCTTGGTAAGAGATGATGGTTTTGCCCATGTAGCATGTAACTAACTAGATTCCTGCCATTAATGACTGACTAGGAGGGATACCTGATGATAATCCTTGGTAAGAGATGATGGTTTTGCCCATGTAGCATGTAACTAACTAGATTCCTGCCATTAATGACTGACTAGGAGGGATACCTGATGATAATCCTTGGTAAGAGATGATGGTTTTGCCCATGTAGCATGTAACTAACTAGATTCCTGCCATTAATGACTGACTAGGAGGGATACCTGATGATAATCCTTGGTTAGAGATGATGGTTTTGCCCATGTAGCATGTAACTAACTAGATTCCTGCCATTAATGACTGACTAGGAGGGATACCTGATGATAATCCTTGGTAAGAGATGATGGTTTTGCCCATGTAGCATGTAACTAACTAGATTCCTGCCATTAATGACTGACTAGGAGGGATACCTGATGATAATCCTTGGTAAGAGATGATGGTTTTGCCCATGTAGCATGTAACTAACTAGATTCCTGCCATTAATGACTGACTAGGAGGGATACCTGATGATAATCCTTGGTAAGAGATGATGGTTTTGCCCATGTAGCATGTAACTAACTAGATTCCTGCCATTAATGACTGACTAGGAGGGATACCTGATGATAATCCTTGGTTAGAGATGATGGTTTTAGCCCATGTAGCATGTAACTAACTAGATTCCTACCATTAATGACTGACTAGGAGGGATACCTGATGATAATCCTTGGTAAGAGATGATGGTTTTACCCATGTAGCATGTAACTAACTAGATTCCTGCCATTAATGACTGACTAGGAGGGATACCTGATGATAATCCTTGGTTAGAGATGATGGTTTTGCCCATGTAGCATGTAACTAACTAGATTCCTGCCATTAATGACTGACTAGGAGGGATACCTGATGATAATCCTTGGTAAGAGATGATGGTTTTGCCCATGTAGCATGTAACTAACTAGATTCCTGCCATTAATGACTGACTAGGAGGGATACCTGATGATAATCCTTGGTTAGAGATGATGGTTTTGCCCATGTAGCATGTAACTAACTAGATTCCTGCCATTAATGACTGACTAGGAGGGATACCTGATGATAATCCTTGGTAAGAGATGATGGTTTTGCCCATGTAGCATGTAACTAACTAGATTCCTGCCATTAATGACTGACTAGGAGGGATACCTGATGATAATCCTTGGTAAGAGATGATGGTTTTGCCCATGTAGCATGTAACTAACTAGATTCCTGCCATTAATGACTGACTAGGAGGGATACCTGATGATAATCCTTGGTTAGAGATGATGGTTTTGCCCATGTAGCATGTAACTAACTAGATTCCTGCCATTAATGACTGACTAGGAGGGATACCTGATGATAATCCTTGGTAAGAGATGATGGTTTTGCCCATTAGCATGTAACTAACTAGATTCCTACCATTAATGACTGACTAGGAGGGATACCTGATGATAATCCTTGGTAAGAGATGATGGTTTTACCCATGTAGCATGTAACTAACTAGATTCCTACCATTAATGACTGACTAGGAGGGATACCTGATGATAATCCTTGGTTAGAGATGATGGTTTAGCCCATGTAGCATGTAACTAACTAGATTCCTGCCATTAATGACTGACTAGGAGGGATACCTGATGATAATCCTTGGTAAGAGATGATGGTTTTGCCCATGTAACATGTAACTAACTAGATTCCTGCCATTAATGACTGACTAGGAGGGATACCTGATGATAATCCTTGGTAAGAGATGATGGTTTTGCCCATGTAGCATGTAACTAACTAGATTCCTGCCATTAATGACTGACTAGGAGGGATACCTGATGATAATCCTTGGTTAGAGATGATGGTTTTACCCATATAGCATGTAACTAACTAGATTCCTGCCATTAATGACTGACTAGGAGGGATACCTGATGATAATCCTTGGTTAGAGATGATGGTTTTACCCATGTAGCATGTAACTAACTAGATTCCTGCCATTAATGACCGACTAGGAGGGATACCTGATGATAATCCTTGGTTAGAGATGATGGTTTAGCCCATGTAGCATGTAACTAACTAGATTCCTGCCATTAATGACTGACTAGGAGGGATACCTGATGATAATCCTTGGTTAGAGATGATGGTTTTGCCCATGTAGCATGTAACTAACTAGATTCCTGCTAGGAGGGATACCTGATGATAATCCTTGGTTAGAGATGATGGTTTTACCCATGTAGCATGTAACTAACTAGATTCCTGCCATTAATGACTGACTAGGAGGGATACCTGATGATAATCCTTGGTAAGAGATGATGGTTTTGCCCATGTAGCATGTAACTAACTAGATTCCTGCCATTAATGACTGACTAGGAGGGATACCTGATGATAATCCTTGGTAAGAGATGATGGTTTAGCCCATGTAGCATGTAACTAACTAGATTCCTGCCATTAATGACTGACTAGGAGGGATACCTGATGATAATCCTTGGTTAGAGATGATGGTTTTACCCATGTAGCATGTAACTAACTAGATTCCTGCCATTAATGACTGACTAGGAGGGATACCTGATGATAATCCTTGGTAAGAGATGATGGTTTTGCCCATGTAGCATGTAACTAACTAGATTCCTGCCATTAATGACTGACTAGGAGGGATACCTGATGATAATCCTTGGTTAGAGATGATGGTTTTGCCCATGTAGCATGTAACTAACTAGATTCCTGCCATTAATGACTGACTAGGAGGGATACCTGATGATAATCCTTGGTTAGAGATGATGGTTTTGCCCATGTAGCATGTAACTAACTAGATTCCTGCCATTAATGACTGACTAGGAGGGATACCTGAAGATAATCCTTGGTTAGAGATGATGGTTTTGCCCATGTAGCATGTAACTAACTAGATTCCTGCCATTAATGACTGACTAGGAGGGATACCTGATGATAATCCTTGGTAAGAGATGATGGTTTTACCCATGTAGCATGTAACTAACTAGATTCCTGCCATTAATGACCGACTAGGAGGGATACCTGATGATAATCCTTGGTTAGAGATGATGGTTTTGCCCATATAGCATGTAACTAACTAGATTCCTGCCATTAATGACTGACTAGGAGGGATACCTGATGATAATCATTGGTTAGAGATGATGGTTTTACCCATGTAGCATGTAACTAACTAGATTCCTGCCATTAATGACTGACTAGGAGGGATACCTGATGATAATCCTTGGTTAGAGATGATGGTTTAGCCCATGTAGCATGTAACTAACTAGATTCCTGCCATTAATGACTGACTAGGAGGGATACCTGATGATAATCATTGGTTAGAGATGATGGTTTTACCCATGTAGCATGTAACTAACTAGATTCCTGCCATTAATGACTGACTAGGAGGGATACCTGATGATAATCCTTGGTAAGAGATGATGGTTTTGCCCATGTAGCATGTAACTAACTAGATTCCTGCCATTAATGACTGACTAGGAGGGATACCTGATGATAATCCTTGGTAAGAGATGATGGTTTTGCCCATGTAGCATGTAACTAACTAGATTCCTGCCATTAATGACTGACTAGGAGGGATACCTGATGATAATCCTTGGTAAGAGATGATGGTTTTGCCCATGTAGCATGTAACTAACTAGATTCCTGCCATTAATGACTGACTAGGAGGGATACCTGATGATAATCCTTGGTTAGAGATGATGGTTTTGCCCATGTAGCATGTAACTAACTAGATTCCTGCCATTAATGACTGACTAGGAGGGATACCTGATGATAATCCTTGGTAAGAGATGATGGTTTTGCCCATGTAGCATGTAACTAACTAGATTCCTGCCATTAATGACTGACTAGGAGGGATACCTGATGATAATCCTTGGTAAGAGATGATGGTTTTGCCCATGTAGCATGTAACTAACTAGATTCCTGCCATTAATGACTGACTAGGAGGGATACCTGATGATAATCCTTGGTAAGAGATGATGGTTTTGCCCATGTAGCATGTAACTAACTAGATTCCTGCCATTAATGACTGACTAGGAGGGATACCTGAAGATAATCCTTGGTTAGAGATGATGGTTTTGCCCATGTAGCATGTAACTAACTAGATTCCTGCCATTAATGACCGACTAGGAGGGATACCTGATGATAATCCTTGGTTAGAGATGATGGTTTTACCCATGTAGCATGTAACTAACTAGATTCCTGCCATTAATGACTGACTAGGAGGGATACCTGATGATAATCCTTGGTAAGAGATGATGGTTTTGCCCATGTAGCATGTAACTAACTAGATTCCTGCCATTAATGACTGACTAGGAGTGATACCTGATGATAATCCTTGGTTAGAGATGATGGTTTAGCCCATGTAGCATGTAACTAACTAGATTCCTGCCATTAATGACTGACTAGGAGGGATACCTGATGATAATCCTTGGTTAGAGATGATGGTTTTACCCATGTAGCATGTAACTAACTAGATTCCTGCCATTAATGACTGACTAGGAGGGATACCTGATGATAATCCTTGGTTAGAGATGATGGTTTTGCCCATGTAGCATGTAACTAACTAGATTCCTGCCATTAATGACTGACTAGGAGGGATACATGATGATAATCCTTGGTAAGAGATGATGGTTTTGCCCATGTAGCATGTAACTAACTAGATTCCTGCTAGGAGGGATACCTGATGATAATCATTGGTAAGAGATGATGGTTTTGCCCATATAGCATGTAACTAACTAGATTCCTGCCATTAATGACTGACTAGGAGGGATACCTGATGATAATCCTTGGTTAGAGATGATGGTTTTGCCCATGTAGCATGTAACTAACTAGATTCCTGCCATTAATGACTGACTAGGAGGGATACCTGATGATAATCCTTGGTTAGAGATGATGGTTTTACCCATGTAGCATGTAACTAACTAGATTCCTGCCATTAATGACTGACTAGGAGGGATACCTGATGATAATCCTTGGTTAGAGATGATGGTTTTACCCATGTAGCATGTAACTAACTAGATTCCTGCCATTAATGACTGACTAGGAGGGATACCTGATGATAATCTTTGGTTAGAGATGATGGTTTAGCCCATGTAGCATGTAACTAACTAGATTCCTGCCATTAATGACTGACTAGGAGGGATACCTGATGATAATCCTTGGTAAGAGATGATGGTTTTGCCCATATAGCATGTAACTAACTAGATTCCTGCCATTAATGACCGACTAGGAGGGATACCTGATGATAATCCTTGGTAAGAGATGATGGTTTTGCCCATGTAGCATGTAACTAACTAGATTCCTGCCATTAATGACCGACTAGGAGGGATACCTGATGATAATCCTTGGTAAGAGATGATGGTTTTGCCCATGTAACATGTAACTGACTAGATTCCTGCCATTAATGACTGACTAGGAGGGATACCTGATGATAATCCTTGGTAAGAGATGATGGTTTTACCCATGTAGCATGTAACTAACTAGATTCCTGCCATTAATGACCGACTAGGAGGGATACCTGATGATAATCCTTGGTAAGAGATGATGGTTTTGCCCATGTAGCATGTAACTAACTAGATTCCTGCCATTAATGACTGACTAGGAGGGATACCTGATGATAATCCTTGGTTAGAGATGATGGTTTTGCCCATGTAGCATGTAACTAACTAGATTCCTGCCATTAATGACTGACTAGGAGGGATACCTGATGATAATCCTTGGTAAGAGATGATGGTTTTACCCATGTAGCATGTAACTAACTAGATTCCTGCCATTAATGACTGACTAGGAGGGATACCTGATGATAATCCTTGGTAAGAGATGATGGTTTTGCCCATGTAGCATGTAACTAACTAGATTCCTGCCATTAATGACTGACTAGGAGGGATACCTGATGATAATCCTTGGTAAGAGATGATGGTTTTACCCATGTAGCATGTAACTAACTAGATTCCTGCCATTAATGACTGACTAGGAGGGATACCTGATGATAATCCTTGGTAAGAGATGATGGTTTTACCCATGTAGCATGTAACTAACTAGATTCCTGCCATTAATGACTGACTAGGAGGGATACCTGATGATAATCCTTGGTTAGAGATGATGGTTTAGCCCATGTAGCATGTAACTAACTAGATTCCTGCCATTAATTACAACTGACTAGGAGGGATACCTGATGATAATCCTTGGTTAGAGATGATGGTTTTACCCATGTAGCATGTAACTAACTAGATTCCTGCCATTAATGACTGACTAGGAGGGATACCTGATGATAATCCTTGGTTAGAGATGATGGTTTTGCCCATGTAGCATGTAACTAACTAGATTCCTGCCATTAATGACTGACTAGGAGGGATACCTGATGATAATCCTTGGTAAGAGATGATGGTTTTGCCCATGTAGCATGTAACTAACTAGATTCCTGCCATTAATGACCGACTAGGAGGGATACCTGATGATAATCCTTGGTAAGAGATGATGGTTTTGCCCATGTAGCATGTAACTAACTAGATTCCTGCCATTAATGACTGACTAGGAGGGATACCTGATGATAATCCTTGGTTAGAGATGATGGTTTTGCCCATGTAGCATGTAACTAACTAGATTCCTGCCATTAATGACTGACTAGGAGGGATACCTGATGATAATCCTTGGTTAGAGATGATGGTTTTGCCCATGTAGCATGTAACTAACTAGATTCCTGCCATTAATGACTGACTAGGAGGGATACCTGATGATAATCCTTGGTAAGAGATGATGGTTTTGCCCATGTAGCATGTAACTAACTAGATTCCTGCCATTAATGACCGACTAGGAGGGATACCTGATGATAATCCTTGGTAAGAGATGATGGTTTTGCCCATGTAGCATGTAACTAACTAGATTCCTGCCATTAATGACTGACTAGGAGGGATACCTGATGATAATCCTTGGTTAGAGATGATGGTTTTACCCATGTAGCATGTAACTAACTAGATTCCTGCCATTAATGACTGACTAGGAGGGATACCTGATGATAATCCTTGGTAAGAGATGATGGTTTTGCCCATGTAGCATGTAACTAACTAGATTCCTGCCATTAATGACTGACTAGGAGGGATACCTGATGATAATCCTTGGTAAGAGATGATGGTTTTACCCATGTAGCATGTAACTAACTAGATTCCTGCCATTAATGACTGACTAGGAGGGATACCTGATGATAATCCTTGGTTAGAGATGATGGTTTTGCCCATGTAGCATGTAACTAACTAGATTCCTGCCATTAATGACTGACTAGGAGGGATACCTGATGATAATCCTTGGTAAGAGATGATGGTTTTGCCCATATAGCATGTAACTAACTAGATTCCTGCCATTAATGACTGACTAGGAGGGATACCTGATGATAATCCTTGGTTAGAGATGATAGTTTTACCCATGTAGCATGTAACTAACTAGATTCCTGCCATTAATGACTGACTAGGAGGGATACCTGATGATAATCCTTGGTTAGAGATGATGGTTTTGCCCATGTAGCATGTAACTAACTAGATTCCTGCCATAGACCTGACTAGGAGGGATACCTGAAGATAATCCTTGGTTAGAGATGATGGTTTTGCCCATGTAGCATGTAACTAACTAGATTCCTGCCATTAATGACTGACTAGGAGGGATACCTGATGATAATCATTGGTTAGAGATGATGGTTTTGCCCATGTAGCATGTAACTAACTAGATTCCTGCCATTAATGACTGACTAGGAGGGATACCTGATGATAATCCTTGGTTAGAGATGATGGTTTTACCCATGTAGCATGTAACTAACTAGATTCCTGCCATTAATGACTGACTAGGAGGGATACCTAATGATAATCCTTGGTAAGAGATGATGGTTTTACCCATGTAGCATGTAACTAACTAGATTCCTGCCATTAATGACTGACTAGGAGGGATACCTGATGATAATCCTTGGTAAGAGATGATGGTTTTGCCCATGTAGCATGTAACTAACTAGATTCCTACCATTAATGACTGACTAGGAGGGATACCTGATGATAATCCTTGGTAAGAGATGATGGTTTTACCCATGTAGCATGTAACTAACTAGATTCCTGCCATTAATGACCGACTAGGAGGGATACCTGATGATAATCCTTGGTAAGAGATGATGGTTTTACCCATGTAGCATGTAACTAACTAGATTCCTGCCATTAATGACTGACTAGGAGGGATACCTGATGATAATCCTTGGTAAGAGATGATGGTTTTACCCATGTAGCATGTAACTAACTAGATTCCTGCCATTAATGACCGACTAGGAGGGATACCTGATGATAATCCTTGGTAAGAGATGATGGTTTTACCCATGTAGCATGTAACTAACTAGATTCCTGCCATTAATGACTGACTAGGAGGGATACCTGATGATAATCCTTGGTTAGAGATGATGGTTTTACCCATGTAGCATGTAACTAACTAGATTCCTGCCATTAATGACTGACTAGGAGGGATACCTGATGATAATCCTTGGTTAGAGATGATGGTTTTACCCATGTAGCATGTAACTAACTAGATTCCTGCCATTAATGACTGACTAGGAGGGATACCTGATGATAATCCTTGGTTAGAGATGATGGTTTTACCCATGTAGCATGTAACTAACTAGATTCCTGCCATTAATGACTGACTAGGAGGGATACCTGATGATAATCCTTGGTTAGAGATGATGGTTTTACCCATGTAGCATGTAACTAACTAGATTCCTGCCATTAATGACTGACTAGGAGGGATACCTGATGATAATCCTTGGTTAGAGATGATGGTTTTGCCCATGTAGCATGTAACTAACTAGATTCCTGCCATTAATGACTGACTAGGAGGGATACCTGATGATAATCCTTGGTTAGAGATGATGGTTTTGCCCATGTAGCATGTAACTAACTAGATTCCTGCCATTAATGACTGACTAGGAGGGATACCTGATGATAATCCTTGGTAAGAGATGATGGTTTAGCCCATGTAGCATGTAACTAACTAGATTCCTGCCATTAATGACTGACTAGGAGGGATACCTGATGATAATCCTTGGTTAGAGATGATGGTTTAGCCCATGTAGCATGTAACTAACTAGATTCCTGCCATTAATGACTGACTAGGAGGGATACCTGATGATAATCCTTGGTTAGAGATGATGGTTTTACCCATGTAGCATGTAACTAACTAGATTCCTGCCATTAATGACTGACTAGGAGGGATACCTGATGATAATCCTTGGTTAGAGATGATGGTTTAGCCCATGTAGCATGTAACTAACTAGATTCCTACCATCAATGACTGACTAGGAGGGATACCTGATGATAATCCTTGGTTAGAGATGATGGTTTTACCCATGTAGCATGTAACTAACTAGATTCCTGCCATTAATGACTGACTAGGAGGGATACCTGATGATAATCCTTGGTTGGAGATGATGGTTTTGCCCATGTAGCATGTAACTAACTAGATTCCTGCCATCAATGACTGACTAGGAGGGATACCTGATGATAATCCTTGGTTAGAGATGATGGTTTTACCCATGTAGCATGTAACTAACTAGATTCCTGCCATTAATGACTGACTAGGAGGGATACCTGATGATAATCCTTGGTTAGAGATGATGGTTTTACCCATGTAGCATGTAACTAACTAGATTCCTGCCATTAATGACTGACTAGGAGGGATACCTGATGATAATCCTTGGTTAGAGATGATGGTTTTGCCCATGTAGCATGTAACTAACTAGATTCCTGCTAGGAGGGATACCTGATGATAATCCTTGGTTAGAGATGATGGTTTAGCCCATGTAGCATGTAACTAACTAGATTCCTGCCATTAATGACTGACTAGGAGGGATACCTGATGATAATCCTTGGTTAGAGATGATGGTTTTGCCCATGTAGAATGTAACTAACTAGATTCCTGCCATTAATGACTGACTAGGAGGGATACCTGATGATAATCCTTGGTAAGAGATGATGGTTTTGCCCATGTAGCATGTAACTAACTAGATTCCTGCCATTAATGACCGACTAGGAGGGATACCTGATGATAATCCTTGGTTAGAGATGATGGTTTTGCCCATGTAGCATGTAACTAACTAGATTCCTGCCATTAATGACCGACTAGGAGGGATACCTGATGATAATCCTTGGTTAGAGATGATGGTTTAGCCCATGTAGCATGTAACTAACTAGATTCCTGCTAGGAGGGATACCTGATGATAATCCTTGGTTAGTGATGATGGTTTTGCCCATGTAGCATGTAACTAACTAGATTCCTGCCATTAATGACCGACTAGGAGGGATACCTGATGATAATCCTTGGTAAGAGATGATGGTTTTACCCATGTAGCATGTAACTAACTAGATTCCTGCCATTAATGACTGACTAGGAGGGATACCTGATGATAATCCTTGGTAAGAGATGATGGTTTTACCCATGTAGCATGTAACTAACTAGATTCCTGCCATTAATGACTGACTAGGAGGGATACCTGATGATAATCCTTGGTAAGAGATGATGGTTTTACCCATGTAGCATGTAACTAACTAGATTCCTGCCATTAATGACCGACTAGGAGGGATACCTGATGATAATCCTTGGTAAGAGATGATGGTTTTACCCATGTAGCATGTAACTAACTAGATTCCTGTCATTAATGACTGACTAGGAGGGATACCTGATGATAATCCTTGGTAAGAGATGATGGTTTTACCCATGTAGCATGTAACTAACTAGATTCCTGCTAGGAGGGATACCTGATGATAATCCTTGGTAAGAGATGATGGTTTTGCCCATGTAGCATGTAACTAACTAGATTCCTGCCATTAATGACTGACTAGGAGGGATACCTGATGATAATCCTTGGTAAGAGATGATGGTTTTACCCATGTAGCATGTAACTAACTAGATTCCTGCCATTAATGACTGACTAGGAGGGATACCTGATGATAATCCTTGGTAAGAGATGATGGTTTTACCCATGTAGCATGTAACTAACTAGATTCCTGCCATTAATGACCGACTAGGAGGGATACCTGATGATAATCCTTGGTAAGAGATGATGGTTTTACCCATGTAGCATGTAACTAACTAGATTCCTGCCATTAATGACTGACTAGGAGGGATACCTAATGATAATCCTTGGTTAGAGATGATGGTTTTACCCATGTAGCATGTAACTAACTAGATTCCTGCCATTAATGACCGACTAGGAGGGATACCTGATGATAATCCTTGGTAAGAGATGATGGTTTAGCCCATGTAGCATGTAACTAACTAGATTCCTGCCATTAATGACTGACTAGGAGGGATACCTAATGATAATCCTTGGTTAGAGATGATGGTTTTGCCCATGTAGCATGTAACTAACTAGATTCCTGCCATTAATGACTGACTAGGAGGGATACCTAATGATAATCCTTGGTTAGAGATGATGGTTTTGCCCATGTAGCATGTAACTAACTAGATTCCTGCTAGGAGGGATACCTGATGATAATCCTTGGTTGGAGATGATGGTTTTGCCCATGTAGCATGTAACTAACTAGATTCCTGCCATTAATGACTGACTAGGAGGGATACCTAATGATAATCCTTGGTTAGAGATGATGGTTTTACCCATGTAGCATGTAACTAACTAGATTCCTGCCATTAATGACTGACTAGGAGGGATACCTGATGATAATCCTTGGTTAGAGATGATGGTTTAGCCCATGTAGCATGTAACTAACTAGATTCCTGCCATTAATGACTGACTAGGAGGGATACCTAATGATAATCCTTGGTTAGAGATGATGGTTTTGCCCATGTAGCATGTAACTAACTAGATTCCTGCCATTAATGACTGACTAGGAGGGATACCTAATGATAATCCTTGGTTAGAGATGATGGTTTTGCCCATGTAGCATGTAACTAACTAGATTCCTGCTAGGAGGGATACCTGATGATAATCCTTGGTTTGAGATGATGGTTTTGCCCATGTAGCATGTAACTAACTAGATTCCTGCCATTAATGACTGACTAGGAGGGATACCTAATGATAATCCTTGGTTAGAGATGATGGTTTTGCCCATGTAGCATGTAACTAACTAGATTCCTGCCATTAATGACTGACTAGGAGGGATACCTAATGATAATCCTTGGTTAGAGATGATGGTTTTACCCATGTAGCATGTAACTAACTAGATTCCTGCCATTAATGACTGACTAGGAGGGATACCTGATGATAATCCTTGGTTAGAGATGATGGTTTAGCCCATGTAGCATGTAACTAACTAGATTCCTGCCATTAATGACTGACTAGGAGGGATACCTAATGATAATCCTTGGTTAGAGATGATGGTTTTGCCCATGTAGCATGTAACTAACTAGATTCCTACCATTAATGACTGACTAGGAGGGATACCTAATGATAATCCTTGGTTAGAGATGATGGTTTTGCCCATGTAGCATGTAACTAACTAGATTCCTGCTAGGAGGGATACCTGATGATAATCCTTGGTTGGAGATGATGGTTTTGCCCATGTAGCATGTAACTAACTAGATTCCTGCCATTAATGACTGACTAGGAGGGATACCTAATGATAATCCTTGGTTAGAGATGATGGTTTTGCCCATGTAGCATGTAACTAACTAGATTCCTGCTAGGAGGGATACCTGATGATAATCCTTGGTAAGAGATGATGGTTTTGCCCATGTAGCATGTAACTAACTAGATTCCTACCATTAATGACTGACTAGGAGGGATACCTGATGATAATCCTTGGTAAGAGATGATGGTTTTACCCATGTAGCATGTAACTAACTAGATTCCTGCCATAGACCTGACTAGGAGGGATACCTGATGATAATCCTTGGTTAGAGATGATGGTTTTACCCATGTAGCATGTAACTAACTAGATTCCTACCATTAATGACTGACTAGGAGGGATACCTAATGATAATCCTTGGTTAGAGATGATGGTTTTACCCATGTAGCATGTAACTAACTAGATTCCTGCCATTAATGACTGACTAGGAGGGATACCTGATGATAATCCTTGGTTGGAGATGATGGTTTAGCCCATGTAGCCTGTAACTAACTAGATTCCTGCCATTAATGACTGACTAGGAGGGATACCTGATGATAATCCTTGGTTAGAGATGATGGTTTTGCCCATGTAGCATGTAACTAACTAGATTCCTGCCATAAATGACTGACTAGGAGGGATACCTGATGATAATCCTTGGTTAGAGATGATGGTTTAGCCCATGTAGCATGTAACTAACTAGATTCCTGCCATTAATGACTGACTAGGAGGGATACCTGATGATAATCCTTGGTAAGAGATGATGGTTTTGCCCATGTAGCATGTAACTAACTAGATTCCTGCCATTAATGACTGACTAGGAGGGATACCTGATGATAATCCTTGGTTAGAGATGATGGTTTTGCCCATGTAGCATGTAACTAACTAGATTCCTACCATTAATGACTGACTAGGAGGGATACCTGATGATAATCCTTGGTAAGAGATGATGGTTTAGCCCATGTAGCATGTAACTAACTAGATTCCTGCCATTAATGACTGACTAGGAGGGATACCTGATGATAATCCTTGGTTAGAGATGATGGTTTTGCCCATGTAGCATGTAACTAACTAGATTCCTACCATTAATGACTGACTAGGAGGGATACCTAATGATAATCCTTGGTAAGAGATGATGGTTTTGCCCATGTAGCATGTAACTAACTAGATTCCTGCCATAGACCTGACTAGGAGGGATACCTGATGATAATCCTTGGTTAGAGATGATGGTTTTGCCCATGTAGCATGTAACTAACTAGATTCCTGCCATTAATGACTGACTAGGAGGGATACCTGATGATAATCCTTGGTTAGAGATGATGGTTTAGCCCATGTAGCATGTAACTAACTAGATTCCTGCCATTAATGACTGACTAGGAGGGATACCTGATGATAATCCTTGGTAAGAGATGATGGTTTTGCCCATGTAGCATGTAACTAACTAGATTCCTGCCATTAATGACCGACTAGGAGGGATACCTGATGATAATCCTTGGTTAGAGATGATGGTTTAGCCCATGTAGCATGTAACTAACTAGATTCCTGCTAGGAGGGATACCTGATGATAATCCTTGGTAAGAGATGATGGTTTTGCCCATGTAGCATGTAACTAACTAGATTCCTGCCATTAATGACCGACTAGGAGGGATACCTGATGATAATCCTTGGTAAGAGATGATGGTTTTGCCCATGTAGCATGTAACTAACTAGATTCCTGCCATTAATGACTGACTAGGAGGGATACCTGATGATAATCCTTGGTTAGAGATGATGGTTTAGCCCATGTAGCATGTAACTAACTAGATTCCTGCCATTAATGACTGACTAGGAGGGATACCTGATGATAATCCTTGGTAAGAGATGATGGTTTTACCCATGTAGCATGTAACTAACTAGATTCCTGCCATTAATGACTGACTAGGAGGGATACCTGATGATAATCCTTGGTTAGAGATGATGGTTTAGCCCATGTAGCATGTAACTAACTAGATTCCTGCCATTAATGACCGACTAGGAGGGATACCTGATGATAATCCTTGGTAAGAGATGATGGTTTTACCCATGTAGCATGTAACTAACTAGATTCCTGCCATTAATGACTGACTAGGAGGGATACCTGATGATAATCCTTGGTTAGAGATGATGGTTTAGCCCATGTAGCATGTAACTAACTAGATTCCTGCCATTAATGACTGACTAGGAGGGATACCTGATGATAATCCTTGGTTAGAGATGATGGTTTTGCCCATGTAGCATGTAACTAACTAGATTCCTGCCATTAATGACCGACTAGGAGGGATACCTGATGATAATCCTTGGTTGGAGATGATGGTTTTGCCCATGTAGCATGTAACTAACTAGATTCCTGCTAGGAGGGATACCTGATGATAATCCTTGGTTAGAGATGATGGTTTTGCCCATGTAGCATGTAACTAACTAGATTCCTGCCATTAATGACTGACTAGGAGGGATACCTGATGATAATCCTTGGTTAGAGATGATGGTTTTGCCCATGTAGCATGTAACTAACTAGATTCCTGCCATTAATGACTGACTAGGAGGGATACCTGATGATAATCCTTGGTTAGAGATGATGGTTTTGCCCATGTAGCATGTAACTAACTAGATTCCTGCCATTAATGACTGACTAGGAGGGATACCTGATGATAATCCTTGGTAAGAGATGATGGTTTTGCCCATGTAGCATGTAACTAACTAGATTCCTGCCATTAATGACTGACTAGGAGGGATACCTGATGATAATCCTTGGTAATAGATGATGGTTTTGCCCATGTAGCATGTAACTAACTAGATTCCTACCATTAATGACTGACTAGGAGGGATACCTGATGATAATCCTTGGTTAGAGATGATGGTTTTACCCATGTAGCATGTAACTAACTAGATTCCTGCCATTAATGACTGACTAGGAGGGATACCTGATGATAATCCTTGGTAAGAGATGATGGTTTTGCCCATGTAACTAACTAGATTCCTGCCATTAACGACTGACTAGGAGGGATACCTGATGATAATCCTTGGTTAGAGATGATGGTTTTACCCATGTAGCATGTAACTAACTAGATTCCTGCCATTAATGACTGACTAGGAGGGATACCTGATGATAATCCTTGGTTAGAGATGATGGTTTTACCCATGTAGCATGTAACTAACTAGATTCCTGCCATTAATGACTGACTAGGAGGGATACCTGATGATAATCCTTGGTAAGAGATGATGGTTTTGCCCATGTAACTAACTAGATTCCTGCCATTAACGACTGACTAGGAGGGATACCTGATGATAATCCTTGGTTAGAGATGATGGTTTTACCCATGTAGCATGTAACTAACTAGATTCCTGCCATTAATGACCGACTAGGAGGGATACCTGATGATAATCCTTGGTAAGAGATGATGGTTTTGCCCATGTAGCATGTAACTAACTAGATTCCTGCCATTAATGACCGACTAGGAGGGATACCTGATGATAATCCTTGGTTAGAGATGATGGTTTTACCCATGTAGCATGTAACTAACTAGATTCCTGCCATTAATGACTGACTAGGAGGGATACCTGATGATAATCCTTGGTTGGAGATGATGGTTTTGCCCATGTAGCATGTAACTAACTAGATTCCTGCCATTAATGACTGACTAGGAGGGATACCTGATGATAATCCTTGGTTAGAGATGATGGTTTTGCCCATGTAGCATGTAACTAACTAGATTCCTGCCATCAATGACTGACTAGGAGGGATACCTGATGATAATCCTTGGTTAGAGATGATGGTTTTGCCCATGTAGCATGTAACTAACTAGATTCCTGCCATTAATGACTGACTAGGAGGGATACCTGATGATAATCCTTGGTTGGAGATGATGGTTTTGCCCATGTAGCATGTAACTAACTAGATTCCTGCCATTAATGACTGACTAGGAGGGATACCTGATGATAATCCTTGGTAAGAGATGATGGTTTTGCCCATGTAGCATGTAACTAACTAGATTCCTGCCATTAATGACTGACTAGGAGGGATACCTGATGATAATCCTTGGTTAGAGATGATGGTTTTGCCCATGTAGCATGTAACTAACTAGATTCCTGCCATTAATGACTGACTAGGAGGGATACCTGATGATAATCCTTGGTTAGAGATGATGGTTTTGCCCATATAGCATGTAACTAACTAGATTCCTGCCATAGACCTGACTAGGAGGGATACCTGATGATAATCCTTGGTTAGAGATGATGGTTTTGCCCATGTAGCATGTAACTAACTAGATTCCTGCCATTAATGACTGACTAGGAGGGATACCTGATGATAATCCTTGGTTAGAGATGATGGTTTTGCCCATGTAGCATGTAACTAACTAGATTCCTGCCATTAATGACCGACTAGGAGGGATACCTGATGATAATCCTTGGTTAGAGATGATGGTTTAGCCCATGTAGCATGTAACTAACTAGATTCCTGCTAGGAGGGATACCTGATGATAATCCTTGGTAAGAGATGATGGTTTTGCCCATGTAGCATGTAACTAACTAGATTCCTGCCATTAATGACCGACTAGGAGGGATACCTGATGATAATCCTTGGTAAGAGATGATGGTTTTGCCCATGTAGCATGTAACTAACTAGATTCCTGCCATTAATGACTGACTAGGAGGGATACCTGATGATAATCCTTGGTTAGAGATGATGGTTTAGCCCATGTAGCATGTAACTAACTAGATTCCTGCCATTAATGACTGACTAGGAGGGATACCTGATGATAATCCTTGGTAAGAGATGATGGTTTTACCCATGTAGCATGTAACTAACTAGATTCCTGCCATTAATGACTGACTAGGAGGGATACCTGATGATAATCCTTGGTTAGAGATGATGGTTTAGCCCATGTAGCATGTAACTAACTAGATTCCTGCCATTAATGACCGACTAGGAGGGATACCTGATGATAATCCTTGGTAAGAGATGATGGTTTTACCCATGTAGCATGTAACTAACTAGATTCCTGCCATTAATGACTGACTAGGAGGGATACCTGATGATAATCCTTGGTTAGAGATGATGGTTTAGCCCATGTAGCATGTAACTAACTAGATTCCTGCCATTAATGACTGACTAGGAGGGATACCTGATGATAATCCTTGGTTAGAGATGATGGTTTTGCCCATGTAGCATGTAACTAACTAGATTCCTGCCATTAATGACCGACTAGGAGGGATACCTGATGATAATCCTTGGTTGGAGATGATGGTTTTGCCCATGTAGCATGTAACTAACTAGATTCCTGCTAGGAGGGATACCTGATGATAATCCTTGGTTAGAGATGATGGTTTTGCCCATGTAGCATGTAACTAACTAGATTCCTGCCATTAATGACTGACTAGGAGGGATACCTGATGATAATCCTTGGTTAGAGATGATGGTTTTGCCCATGTAGCATGTAACTAACTAGATTCCTGCCATTAATGACTGACTAGGAGGGATACCTGATGATAATCCTTGGTTAGAGATGATGGTTTTGCCCATGTAGCATGTAACTAACTAGATTCCTGCCATTAATGACTGACTAGGAGGGATACCTGATGATAATCCTTGGTAAGAGATGATGGTTTTGCCCATGTAGCATGTAACTAACTAGATTCCTGCCATTAATGACTGACTAGGAGGGATACCTGATGATAATCCTTGGTAAGAGATGATGGTTTTGCCCATGTAGCATGTAACTAACTAGATTCCTACCATTAATGACTGACTAGGAGGGATACCTGATGATAATCCTTGGTTAGAGATGATGGTTTTACCCATGTAGCATGTAACTAACTAGATTCCTGCCATTAATGACTGACTAGGAGGGATACCTGATGATAATCCTTGGTTAGAGATGATGGTTTTACCCATGTAGCATGTAACTAACTAGATTCCTGCCATTAATGACTGACTAGGAGGGATACCTGATGATAATCCTTGGTAAGAGATGATGGTTTTGCCCATGTAACTAACTAGATTCCTGCCATTAACGACTGACTAGGAGGGATACCTGATGATAATCCTTGGTTAGAGATGATGGTTTTACCCATGTAGCATGTAACTAACTAGATTCCTGCCATTAATGACCGACTAGGAGGGATACCTGATGATAATCCTTGGTAAGAGATGATGGTTTTGCCCATGTAGCATGTAACTAACTAGATTCCTGCCATTAATGACCGACTAGGAGGGATACCTGATGATAATCCTTGGTTAGAGATGATGGTTTTACCCATGTAGCATGTAACTAACTAGATTCCTGCCATTAATGACTGACTAGGAGGGATACCTGATGATAATCCTTGGTTGGAGATGATGGTTTTGCCCATGTAGCATGTAACTAACTAGATTCCTGCCATTAATGACTGACTAGGAGGGATACCTGATGATAATCCTTGGTTAGAGATGATGGTTTTACCCATGTAGCATGTAACTAACTAGATTCCTGCCATCAATGACTGACTAGGAGGGATACCTGATGATAATCCTTGGTTAGAGATGATGGTTTTGCCCATGTAGCATGTAACTAACTAGATTCCTGCCATTAATGACTGACTAGGAGGGATACCTGATGATAATCCTTGATTGGAGATGATGGTTTTGCCCATGTAGCATGTAACTAACTAGATTCCTGCCATTAATGACTGACTAGGAGGGATACCTGATGATAATCCTTGGTAAGAGATGATGGTTTTGCCCATGTAGCATGTAACTAACTAGATTCCTGCCATTAATGACTGACTAGGAGGGATACCTGATGATAATCCTTGGTTAGAGATGATGGTTTTGCCCATGTAGCATGTAACTAACTAGATTCCTGCCATTAATGACTGACTAGGAGGGATACCTGATGATAATCCTTGGTTAGAGATGATGGTTTTGCCCATATAGCATGTAACTAACTAGATTCCTGCCATAGACCTGACTAGGAGGGATACCTGATGATAATCCTTGGTTAGAGATGATGGTTTTGCCCATGTAGCATGTAACTAACTAGATTCCTGCCATTAATGACTGACTAGGAGGGATACCTGATGATAATCCTTGGTTAGAGATGATGGTTTTGCCCATGTAGCATGTAACTAACTAGATTCCTGCCATTAATGACTGACTAGGAGGGATACCTGATGATAATCCTTGGTAAGAGATGATGGTTTTGCCCATATAGCATGTAACTAACTAGATTCCTGCCATTAATGACTGACTAGGAGGGATACCTGATGATAATCCTTGGTAAGAGATGATGGTTTTGCCCATGTAGCATGTAACTAACTAGATTCCTGCCATTAATGACCGACTAGGAGGGATACCTGATGATAATCCTTGGTAAGAGATGATGGTTTTGCCCATGTAGCATGTAACTAACTAGATTCCTGCCATTAATGACTGACTAGGAGGGATACCTGATGATAATCCTTGGTTAGAGATGATGGTTTAGCCCATGTAGCATGTAACTAACTAGATTCCTGCCATTAATGACTGACTAGGAGGGATACCTGATGATAATCCTTGGTTAGAGATGATGGTTTTGCCCATGTAGCATGTAACTAACTAGATTCCTGCCATTAATGACTGACTAGGAGGGATACCTGATGATAATCCTTGGTGAGAGATGATGGTTTTACCCATGTAGCATGTAACTAACTAGATTCCTGCCATTAATGACTGACTAGGAGGGATACCTGATGATAATCCTTGGTTAGAGATGATGGTTTTACCCATGTAACATGTAACTAACTAGATTCCTGCCATTAATGACTGACTAGGAGGGATACCTGATGATAATCCTTGGTTAGAGATGATGGTTTTACCCATGTAGCATGTAACTAACTAGATTCCTGCCATTAATGACTGACTAGGAGGGATACCTGATGATAATCCTTGGTTAGAGATGATGGTTTTACCCATGTATCATGTAACTAACTAGATTCCTGCCATTAATGACTGACTAGGAGGGATACCTGATGATAATCCTTGGTAAGAGATGATGGTTTTGCCCATGTAGCATGTAACTAACTAGATTCCTGCCATTAATGACTGACTAGGAGGGATACCTGATGATAATCCTTGGTTAGAGATGATGGTTTTGCCCATGTAGCATGTAACTAACTAGATTCCTGCCATTAATGACTGACTAGGAGGGATACCTGATGATAATCCTTGGTAAGAGATGATGGTTTTGCCCATGTAGCATGTAACTAACTAGATTCCTGCCATTAATGACTGACTATGAGGGATACCTGATGATAATCCTTGGTAAGAGATGATGGTTTTGCCCATATAGCATGTAACTAACTAGATTCCTGCCATTAATGACTGACTAGGAGGGATACCTGATGATAATCCTTGGTTAGAGATGATGGTTTAGCCCATGTAGCATGTAACTAACTAGATTCCTGCCATTAATGACCGACTAGGAGGGATACCTGATGATAATCCTTGGTAAGAGATGATGGTTTTGCCCATATAGCATGTAACTAACTAGATTCCTGCCATTAATGACTGACTAGGAGGGATACCTGATGATAATCCTTGGTAAGAGATGATGGTTTTGCCCATATAGCATGTAACTAACTAGATTCCTGCCATTAATGACTGACTAGGAGGGATACCTGATGATAATCCTTGGTAAGAGATGATGGTTTTGCCCATATAGCATGTAACTAACTAGATTCCTGCCATTAATGACTGACTAGGAGGGATACCTGATGATAATCCTTGGTTGGAGATGATGGTTTAGCCCATGTAGCATGTAACTAACTAGATTCCTGCCATTAATGACTGACTAGGAGGGATACCTAATGATAATCCTTGGTTAGAGATGATGGTTTAGCCCATGTAGCATGTAACTAACTAGATTCCTGCCATTAATGACTGACTAGGAGGGATACCTGATGATAATCCTTGGTAAGAGATGATGGTTTTGCCCATATAGCATGTAACTAACTAGATTCCTGCCATTAATGACTGACTAGGAGGGATACCTGATGATAATCCTTGGTAAGAGATGATGGTTTTGCCCATGTAGCATGTAACTAACTAGATTCCTGCCATTAATGACCGACTAGGAGGGATACCTGATGATAATCCTTGGTAAGAGATGATGGTTTTACCCATGTAGCATGTAACTAACTAGATTCCTGCCATTAATGACTGACTAGGAGGGATACCTGATGATAATCCTTGGTAAGAGATGATGGTTTTGCCCATGTAGCATGTAACTAACTAGATTCCTGCCATTAATGACTGACTAGGAGGGATACCTGATGATAATCCTTGGTAAGAGATGATGGTTTTGCCCATATAGCATGTAACTAACTAGATTCCTGCCATTAATGACTGACTAGGAGGGATACCTGATGATAATCCTTGGTAAGAGATGATGGTTTTACCCATGTAGCATGTAACTAACTAGATTCCTGCTAGGAGGGATACCTGATGATAATCCTTGGTTAGAGATGATGGTTTTACCCATGTAGCATGTAACTAACTAGATTCCTGCCATTAATGACTGACTAGGAGGGATACCTGATGATAATCCTTGGTTAGAGATGATGGTTTTACCCATGTAGCATGTAACTAACTAGATTCCTGCCATTAATGACTGACTAGGAGGGATACCTGATGATAATCCTTGGTAAGAGATGATGGTTTTGCCCATGTAGCATGTAACTAACTAGATTCCTGCCATCAATGACTGACTAGGAGGGATACCTGATGATAATCCTTGGTAAGAGATGATGGTTTTACCCATGTAGCATGTAACTAACTAGATTCCTGCCATTAATGACTGACTAGGAGGGATACCTGATGATAATCCTTGGTTAGAGATGATGGTTTTGCCCATGTAGCATGTAACTAACTAGATTCCTGCCATTAATGACTGACTAGGAGGGATACCTAATGATAATCCTTGGTAAGAGATGATGGTTTTGCCCATATAGCATGTAACTAACTAGATTCCTACCATTAATGACTGACTAGGAGGGATACCTGATGATAATCCTTGGTAAGAGATGATGGTTTTGCCCATGTAGCATGTAACTAACTAGATTCCTGCTAGGAGGGATACCTGATGATAATCCTTGGTTAGAGATGATGGTTTTACCCATGTAGCATGTAACTAACTAGATTCCTGCCATAGACCTGACTAGGAGGGATACCTGATGATAATCCTTGGTTAGAGATGATGGTTTTGCCCATGTAGCATGTAACTAACTAGATTCCTGCCATAGACCTGACTAGGAGGGATACCTGATGATAATCCTTGGTTAGAGATGATGGTTTAGCCCATGTAGCATGTAACTAACTAGATTCCTGCCATTAATGACTGACTAGGAGGGATACCTGATGATAATCCTTGGTAAGAGATGATGGTTTTGCCCATGTAGCATGTAACTAACTAGATTCCTGCCATTAATGACTGACTAGGAGGGATACCTGATGATAATCCTTGGTAAGAGATGATGGTTTTGCCCATGTAGCATGTAACTAACTAGATTCCTGCCATCAATGACTGACTAGGAGGGATACCTGATGATAATCCTTGGTAAGAGATGATGGTTTAGCCCATGTAGCATGTAACTAACTAGATTCCTGCTAGGAGGGATACCTGATGATAATCCTTGGTTAGAGATGATGGTTTTGCCCATGTAGCATGTAACTAACTAGATTCCTGCCATTAATGACTGACTAGGAGGGATACCTGATGATAATCCTTGGTAAGAGATGATGGTTTTACCCATGTAGCATGTAACTAACTAGATTCCTGCCATCAATGACTGACTAGGAGGGATACCTGATGATAATCCTTGGTAAGAGATGATGGTTTTACCCATGTAGCATGTAACTAACTAGATTCCTGCTAGGAGGGATACCTGATGATAATCCTTGGTTAGAGATGATGGTTTTACCCATGTAGCATGTAACTAACTAGATTCCTGCCATTAATGACTGACTAGGAGGGATACCTGATGATAATCCTTGGTTAGAGATGATGGTTTAGCCCATGTAGCATGTAACTAACTAGATTCCTGCCATTAATGACTGACTAGGAGGGATACCTGATGATAATCCTTGGTTAGAGATGATGGTTTTACCCATGTAGCATGTAACTAACTAGATTCCTGCCATTAATGACTGACTAGGAGGGATACCTAATGATAATCCTTGGTAAGAGATGATGGTTTTGCCCATGTAGCATGTAACTAACTAGATTCCTGCCATTAATGACTGACTAGGAGGGATACCTGATGATAATCCTTGGTTAGAGATGATGGTTTTGCCCATGTAGCATGTAACTAACTAGATTCCTGCCATTAATGACTGACTAGGAGGGATACCTGATGATAATCCTTGGTTAGAGATGATGGTTTTACCCATGTAGCATGTAACTAACTAGATTCCTGCCATTAATGACTGACTAGGAGGGATACCTGATGATAATCCTTGGTTAGAGATGATGGTTTTGCCCATGTAGCATGTAACTAACTAGATTCCTGCTAGGAGGGATACCTGATGATAATCCTTGGTTTGAGATGATGGTTTTGCCCATGTAGCATGTAACTAACTAGATTCCTGCCATTAATGACTGACTAGGAGGGATACCTAATGATAATCCTTGGTTAGAGATGATGGTTTTGCCCATGTAGCATGTAACTAACTAGATTCCTGCCATTAATGACTGACTAGGAGGGATACCTAATGATAATCCTTGGTTAGAGATGATGGTTTTACCCATGTAGCATGTAACTAACTAGATTCCTGCCATTAATGACTGACTAGGAGGGATACCTGATGATAATCCTTGGTTAGAGATGATGGTTTAGCCCATGTAGCATGTAACTAACTAGATTCCTGCCATTAATGACTGACTAGGAGGGATACCTAATGATAATCCTTGGTTAGAGATGATGGTTTTGCCCATGTAGCATGTAACTAACTAGATTCCTACCATTAATGACTGACTAGGAGGGATACCTAATGATAATCCTTGGTTAGAGATGATGGTTTTGCCCATGTAGCATGTAACTAACTAGATTCCTGCTAGGAGGGATACCTGATGATAATCCTTGGTTGGAGATGATGGTTTTGCCCATGTAGCATGTAACTAACTAGATTCCTGCCATTAATGACTGACTAGGAGGGATACCTAATGATAATCCTTGGTTAGAGATGATGGTTTTGCCCATGTAGCATGTAACTAACTAGATTCCTGCTAGGAGGGATACCTGATGATAATCCTTGGTAAGAGATGATGGTTTTGCCCATGTAGCATGTAACTAACTAGATTCCTACCATTAATGACTGACTAGGAGGGATACCTGATGATAATCCTTGGTAAGAGATGATGGTTTTACCCATGTAGCATGTAACTAACTAGATTCCTGCCATAGACCTGACTAGGAGGGATACCTGATGATAATCCTTGGTTAGAGATGATGGTTTTACCCATGTAGCATGTAACTAACTAGATTCCTACCATTAATGACTGACTAGGAGGGATACCTAATGATAATCCTTGGTTAGAGATGATGGTTTTACCCATGTAGCATGTAACTAACTAGATTCCTGCCATTAATGACTGACTAGGAGGGATACCTGATGATAATCCTTGGTTGGAGATGATGGTTTAGCCCATGTAGCCTGTAACTAACTAGATTCCTGCCATTAATGACTGACTAGGAGGGATACCTGATGATAATCCTTGGTTAGAGATGATGGTTTTGCCCATGTAGCATGTAACTAACTAGATTCCTGCCATCAATGACTGACTAGGAGGGATACCTGATGATAATCCTTGGTTAGAGATGATGGTTTAGCCCATGTAGCATGTAACTAACTAGATTCCTGCCATTAATGACTGACTAGGAGGGATACCTGATGATAATCCTTGGTAAGAGATGATGGTTTTGCCCATGTAGCATGTAACTAACTAGATTCCTGCCATTAATGACTGACTAGGAGGGATACCTGATGATAATCCTTGGTAAGAGATGATGGTTTAGCCCATGTAGCATGTAACTAACTAGATTCCTGCCATTAATGACTGACTAGGAGGGATACCTGATGATAATCCTTGGTTAGAGATGATGGTTTTGCCCATGTAGCATGTAACTAACTAGATTCCTACCATTAATGACTGACTAGGAGGGATACCTGATGATAATCCTTGGTAAGAGATGATGGTTTAGCCCATGTAGCATGTAACTAACTAGATTCCTGCCATTAATGACTGACTAGGAGGGATACCTGATGATAATCCTTGGTTAGAGATGATGGTTTTGCCCATGTAGCATGTAACTAACTAGATTCCTGCCATTAATGACTGACTAGGAGGGATACCTGATGATAATCCTTGGTTAGAGATGATGGTTTAGCCCATGTAGCATGTAACTAACTAGATTCCTGCCATTAATGACTGACTAGGAGGGATACCTGATGATAATCCTTGGTAAGAGATGATGGTTTTGCCCATGTAGCATGTAACTAACTAGATTCCTGCCATTAATGACCGACTAGGAGGGATACCTGATGATAATCCTTGGTTAGAGATGATGGTTTAGCCCATGTAGCATGTAACTAACTAGATTCCTGCTAGGAGGGATACCTGATGATAATCCTTGGTAAGAGATGATGGTTTTGCCCATGTAGCATGTAACTAACTAGATTCCTGCCATTAATGACCGACTAGGAGGGATACCTGATGATAATCCTTGGTAAGAGATCATGGTTTTGCCCATGTAGCATGTAACTAACTAGATTCCTGCCATTAATGACTGACTAGGAGGGATACCTGATGATAATCCTTGGTTAGAGATGATGGTTTAGCCCATGTAGCATGTAACTAACTAGATTCCTGCCATTAATGACTGACTAGGAGGGATACCTGATGATAATCCTTGGTAAGAGATGATGGTTTTACCCATGTAGCATGTAACTAACTAGATTCCTGCCATTAATGACTGACTAGGAGGGATACCTGATGATAATCCTTGGTTAGAGATGATGGTTTAGCCCATGTAGCATGTAACTAACTAGATTCCTGCCATTAATGACCGACTAGGAGGGATACCTGATGATAATCCTTGGTAAGAGATGATGGTTTTACCCATGTAGCATGTAACTAACTAGATTCCTGCCATTAATGACTGACTAGGAGGGATACCTGATGATAATCCTTGGTTAGAGATGATGGTTTAGCCCATGTAGCATGTAACTAACTAGATTCCTGCCATTAATGACTGACTAGGAGGGATACCTGATGATAATCCTTGGTTAGAGATGATGGTTTTGCCCATGTAGCATGTAACTAACTAGATTCCTGCCATTAATGACCGACTAGGAGGGATACCTGATGATAATCCTTGGTTGGAGATGATGGTTTTGCCCATGTAGCATGTAACTAACTAGATTCCTGCTAGGAGGGATACCTGATGATAATCCTTGGTTAGAGATGATGGTTTTGCCCATGTAGCATGTAACTAACTAGATTCCTGCCATTAATGACTGACTAGGAGGGATACCTGATGATAATCCTTGGTTAGAGATGATGGTTTTGCCCATGTAGCATGTAACTAACTAGATTCCTGCCATTAATGACTGACTAGGAGGGATACCTGATGATAATCCTTGGTTAGAGATGATGGTTTTGCCCATGTAGCATGTAACTAACTAGATTCCTGCCATTAATGACTGACTAGGAGGGATACCTGATGATAATCCTTGGTAAGAGATGATGGTTTTGCCCATGTAGCATGTAACTAACTAGATTCCTGCCATTAATGACTGACTAGGAGGGATACCTGATGATAATCCTTGGTAAGAGATGATGGTTTTGCCCATGTAGCATGTAACTAACTAGATTCCTACCATTAATGACTGACTAGGAGGGATACCTGATGATAATCCTTGGTTAGAGATGATGGTTTTACCCATGTAGCATGTAACTAACTAGATTCCTGCCATTAATGACTGACTAGGAGGGATACCTGATGATAATCCTTGGTAAGAGATGATGGTTTTGCCCATGTAACTAACTAGATTCCTGCCATTAACGACTGACTAGGAGGGATACCTGATGATAATCCTTGGTTAGAGATGATGGTTTTACCCATGTAGCATGTAACTAACTAGATTCCTGCCATTAATGACTGACTAGGAGGGATACCTGATGATAATCCTTGGTTAGAGATGATGGTTTTACCCATGTAGCATGTAACTAACTAGATTCCTGCCATTAATGACTGACTAGGAGGGATACCTGATGATAATCCTTGGTAAGAGATGATGGTTTTGCCCATGTAACTAACTAGATTCCTGCCATTAACGACTGACTAGGAGGGATACCTGATGATAATCCTTGGTTAGAGATGATGGTTTTACCCATGTAGCATGTAACTAACTAGATTCCTGCCATTAATGACCGACTAGGAGGGATACCTGATGATAATCCTTGGTTAGAGATGATGGTTTTGCCCATGTAGCATGTAACTAACTAGATTCCTGCCATTAATGACCGACTAGGAGGGATACCTGATGATAATCCTTGGTTAGAGATGATGGTTTTACCCATGTAGCATGTAACTAACTAGATTCCTGCCATTAATGACTGACTAGGAGGGATACCTGATGATAATCCTTGGTTGGAGATGATGGTTTTGCCCATGTAGCATGTAACTAACTAGATTCCTGCCATTAATGACTGACTAGGAGGGATACCTGATGATAATCCTTGGTTAGAGATGATGGTTTTACCCATGTAGCATGTAACTAACTAGATTCCTGCCATCAATGACTGACTAGGAGGGATACCTGATGATAATCCTTGGTTAGAGATGATGGTTTTGCCCATGTAGCATGTAACTAACTAGATTCCTGCCATTAATGACTGACTAGGAGGGATACCTGATGATAATCCTTGGTTGGAGATGATGGTTTTGCCCATGTAGCATGTAACTAACTAGATTCCTGCCATTAATGACTGACTAGGAGGGATACCTGATGATAATCCTTGGTAAGAGATGATGGTTTTGCCCATGTAGCATGTAACTAACTAGATTCCTGCCATTAATGACTGACTAGGAGGGATACCTGATGATAATCCTTGGTTAGAGATGATGGTTTTGCCCATGTAGCATGTAACTAACTAGATTCCTGCCATTAATGACTGACTAGGAGGGATACCTGATGATAATCCTTGGTTAGAGATGATGGTTTTGCCCATATAGCATGTAACTAACTAGATTCCTGCCATAGACCTGACTAGGAGGGATACCTGATGATAATCCTTGGTTAGAGATGATGGTTTTGCCCATGTAGCATGTAACTAACTAGATTCCTGCCATTAATGACTGACTAGGAGGGATACCTGATGATAATCCTTGGTTAGAGATGATGGTTTTGCCCATGTAGCATGTAACTAACTAGATTCCTGCCATTAATGACCGACTAGGAGGGATACCTGATGATAATCCTTGGTTAGAGATGATGGTTTAGCCCATGTAGCATGTAACTAACTAGATTCCTGCTAGGAGGGATACCTGATGATAATCCTTGGTAAGAGATGATGGTTTTGCCCATGTAGCATGTAACTAACTAGATTCCTGCCATTAATGACCGACTAGGAGGGATACCTGATGATAATCCTTGGTAAGAGATGATGGTTTTGCCCATGTAGCATGTAACTAACTAGATTCCTGCCATTAATGACTGACTAGGAGGGATACCTGATGATAATCCTTGGTTAGAGATGATGGTTTAGCCCATGTAGCATGTAACTAACTAGATTCCTGCCATTAATGACTGACTAGGAGGGATACCTGATGATAATCCTTGGTAAGAGATGATGGTTTTACCCATGTAGCATGTAACTAACTAGATTCCTGCCATTAATGACTGACTAGGAGGGATACCTGATGATAATCCTTGGTTAGAGATGATGGTTTAGCCCATGTAGCATGTAACTAACTAGATTCCTGCCATTAATGACCGACTAGGAGGGATACCTGATGATAATCCTTGGTAAGAGATGATGGTTTTACCCATGTAGCATGTAACTAACTAGATTCCTGCCATTAATGACTGACTAGGAGGGATACCTGATGATAATCCTTGGTTAGAGATGATGGTTTAGCCCATGTAGCATGTAACTAACTAGATTCCTGCCATTAATGACTGACTAGGAGGGATACCTGATGATAATCCTTGGTTAGAGATGATGGTTTTGCCCATGTAGCATGTAACTAACTAGATTCCTGCCATTAATGACCGACTAGGAGGGATACCTGATGATAATCCTTGGTTGGAGATGATGGTTTTGCCCATGTAGCATGTAACTAACTAGATTCCTGCTAGGAGGGATACCTGATGATAATCCTTGGTTAGAGATGATGGTTTTGCCCATGTAGCATGTAACTAACTAGATTCCTGCCATTAATGACTGACTAGGAGGGATACCTGATGATAATCCTTGGTTAGAGATGATGGTTTTGCCCATGTAGCATGTAACTAACTAGATTCCTGCCATTAATGACTGACTAGGAGGGATACCTGATGATAATCCTTGGTTAGAGATGATGGTTTTGCCCATGTAGCATGTAACTAACTAGATTCCTGCCATTAATGACTGACTAGGAGGGATACCTGATGATAATCCTTGGTAAGAGATGATGGTTTTGCCCATGTAGCATGTAACTAACTAGATTCCTGCCATTAATGACTGACTAGGAGGGATACCTGATGATAATCCTTGGTAAGAGATGATGGTTTTGCCCATGTAGCATGTAACTAACTAGATTCCTACCATTAATGACTGACTAGGAGGGATACCTGATGATAATCCTTGGTTAGAGATGATGGTTTTACCCATGTAGCATGTAACTAACTAGATTCCTGCCATTAATGACTGACTAGGAGGGATACCTGATGATAATCCTTGGTAAGAGATGATGGTTTTGCCCATGTAACTAACTAGATTCCTGCCATTAACGACTGACTAGGAGGGATACCTGATGATAATCCTTGGTTAGAGATGATGGTTTTACCCATGTAGCATGTAACTAACTAGATTCCTGCCATTAATGACTGACTAGGAGGGATACCTGATGATAATCCTTGGTTAGAGATGATGGTTTTACCCATGTAGCATGTAACTAACTAGATTCCTGCCATTAATGACTGACTAGGAGGGATACCTGATGATAATCCTTGGTAAGAGATGATGGTTTTGCCCATGTAACTAACTAGATTCCTGCCATTAACGACTGACTAGGAGGGATACCTGATGATAATCCTTGGTTAGAGATGATGGTTTTACCCATGTAGCATGTAACTAACTAGATTCCTGCCATTAATGACCGACTAGGAGGGATACCTGATGATAATCCTTGGTAAGAGATGATGGTTTTGCCCATGTAGCATGTAACTAACTAGATTCCTGCCATTAATGACCGACTAGGAGGGATACCTGATGATAATCCTTGGTTAGAGATGATGGTTTTACCCATGTAGCATGTAACTAACTAGATTCCTGCCATTAATGACTGACTAGGAGGGATACCTGATGATAATCCTTGGTTGGAGATGATGGTTTTGCCCATGTAGCATGTAACTAACTAGATTCCTGCCATTAATGACTGACTAGGAGGGATACCTGATGATAATCCTTGGTTAGAGATGATGGTTTTACCCATGTAGCATGTAACTAACTAGATTCCTGCCATCAATGACTGACTAGGAGGGATACCTGATGATAATCCTTGGTTAGAGATGATGGTTTTGCCCATGTAGCATGTAACTAACTAGATTCCTGCCATTAATGACTGACTAGGAGGGATACCTGATGATAATCCTTGGTTGGAGATGATGGTTTTGCCCATGTAGCATGTAACTAACTAGATTCCTGCCATTAATGACTGACTAGGAGGGATACCTGATGATAATCCTTGGTAAGAGATGATGGTTTTGCCCATGTAGCATGTAACTAACTAGATTCCTGCCATTAATGACTGACTAGGAGGGATACCTGATGATAATCCTTGGTTAGAGATGATGGTTTTGCCCATGTAGCATGTAACTAACTAGATTCCTGCCATTAATGACTGACTAGGAGGGATACCTGATGATAATCCTTGGTTAGAGATGATGGTTTTGCCCATATAGCATGTAACTAACTAGATTCCTGCCATAGACCTGACTAGGAGGGATACCTGATGATAATCCTTGGTTAGAGATGATGGTTTTGCCCATGTAGCATGTAACTAACTAGATTCCTGCCATTAATGACTGACTAGGAGGGATACCTGATGATAATCCTTGGTTAGAGATGATGGTTTTGCCCATGTAGCATGTAACTAACTAGATTCCTGCCATTAATGACTGACTAGGAGGGATACCTGATGATAATCCTTGGTAAGAGATGATGGTTTTGCCCATATAGCATGTAACTAACTAGATTCCTGCCATTAATGACTGACTAGGAGGGATACCTGATGATAATCCTTGGTAAGAGATGATGGTTTTGCCCATATAGCATGTAACTAACTAGATTCCTGCCATTAATGACCGACTAGGAGGGATACCTGATGATAATCCTTGGTAAGAGATGATGGTTTTGCCCATGTAGCATGTAACTAACTAGATTCCTGCCATTAATGACTGACTAGGAGGGATACCTGATGATAATCCTTGGTTAGAGATGATGGTTTTAGCCCATGTAGCATGTAACTAACTAGATTCCTGCCATTAATGACTGACTAGGAGGGATACCTGATGATAATCCTTGGTTAGAGATGATGGTTTTGCCCATGTAGCATGTAACTAACTAGATTCCTGCCATTAATGACTGACTAGGAGGGATACCTGATGATAATCCTTGGTGAGAGATGATGGTTTTAGCCCATGTAGCATGTAACTAACTAGATTCCTGCCATTAATGACTGACTAGGAGGGATACCTGATGATAATCCTTGGTTAGAGATGATGGTTTTACCCATGTAGCATGTAACTAACTAGATTCCTGCCATTAATGACTGACTAGGAGGGATACCTGATGATAATCCTTGGTTAGAGATGATGGTTTTAGCCCATGTAGCATGTAACTAACTAGATTCCTGCCATTAATGACTGACTAGGAGGGATACCTGATGATAATCCTTGGTTAGAGATGATGGTTTTACCCATGTAGCATGTAACTAACTAGATTCCTGCCATTAATGACTGACTAGGAGGGATACCTGATGATAATCCTTGGTAAGAGATGATGGTTTTGCCCATGTAGCATGTAACTAACTAGATTCCTGCCATTAATGACTGACTAGGAGGGATACCTGATGATAATCCTTGGTTAGAGATGATGGTTTTACCCATGTAGCATGTAACTAACTAGATTCCTGCCATTAATGACCGACTAGGAGGGATACCTGATGATAATCCTTGGTTAGAGATGATGGTTTTGCCCATGTAGCATGTAACTAACTAGATTCCTGCCATTAATGACCTGACTAGGAGGGATACCTGATGATAATCCTTGGTTAGAGATGATGGTTTTACCCATGTAGCATGTAACTAACTAGATTCCTGCCATTAATGACTGACTAGGAGGGATACCTGATGATAATCCTTGGTTGGAGATGATGGTTTTGCCCATGTAGCATGTAACTAACTAGATTCCTGCCATTAATGACTGACTAGGAGGGATACCTGATGATAATCCTTGGTTAGAGATGATGGTTTTACCCATGTAGCATGTAACTAACTAGATTCCTGCCATCAATGACTGACTAGGAGGGATACCTGATGATAATCCTTGGTTAGAGATGATGGTTTTGCCCATGTAGCATGTAACCTAACTAGATTCCTGCCATTAATGACTGACTAGGAGGGATACCTGATGATAATCCTTGGTTGGAGATGATGGTTTTGCCCATGTAGCATGTAACTAACTAGATTCCTGCCATTAATGACTGACTAGGAGGGATACCTGATGATAATCCTTGGTAAGAGATGATGGTTTTGCCCATGTAGCATGTAACTAACTAGATTCCTGCCATTAATGACTGACTAGGAGGGATACCTGATGATAATCCTTGGTTAGAGATGATGGTTTTGCCCATGTAGCATGTAACTAACTAGATTCCTGCCATTAATGACTGACTAGGAGGGATACCTGATGATAATCCTTGGTTAGAGATGATGGTTTTGCCCATATAGCATGTAACTAACTAGATTCCTGCCATAGACCTGACTAGGAGGGATACCTGATGATAATCCTTGGTTAGAGATGATGGTTTTGCCCATGTAGCATGTAACTAACTAGATTCCTGCCATTAATGACTGACTAGGAGGGATACCTGATGATAATCCTTGGTTAGAGATGATGGTTTTGCCCATGTAGCATGTAACTAACTAGATTCCTGCCATTAATGACCGACTAGGAGGGATACCTGATGATAATCCTTGGTTAGAGATGATGGTTTAGCCCATGTAGCATGTAACTAACTAGATTCCTGCTAGGAGGGATACCTGATGATAATCCTTGGTAAGAGATGATGGTTTTGCCCATGTAGCATGTAACTAACTAGATTCCTGCCATTAATGACCTGACTAGGAGGGATACCTGATGATAATCCTTGGTAAGAGATGATGGTTTTGCCCATGTAGCATGTAACTAACTAGATTCCTGCCATTAATGACTGACTAGGAGGGATACCTGATGATAATCCTTGGTTAGAGATGATGGTTTAGCCCATGTAGCATGTAACTAACTAGATTCCTGCCATTAATGACTGACTAGGAGGGATACCTGATGATAATCCTTGGTAAGAGATGATGGTTTTACCCATGTAGCATGTAACTAACTAGATTCCTGCCATTAATGACTGACTAGGAGGGATAACCTGATGATAATCCTTGGTTAGAGATGATGGTTTAGCCCATGTAGCATGTAACTAACTAGATTCCTGCCATTAATGACCGACTAGGAGGGATACCTGATGATAATCCTTGGTAAGAGATGATGGTTTTACCCATGTAGCATGTAACTAACTAGATTCCTGCCATTAATGACTGACTAGGAGGGATACCTGATGATAATCCTTGGTTAGAGATGATGGTTTTGCCCATGTAGCATGTAACTAACTAGATTCCTGCCATTAATGACTGACTAGGAGGGATACCTGATGATAATCCTTGGTTAGAGATGATGGTTTTGCCCATGTAGCATGTAACTAACTAGATTCCTGCCATTAATGACCGACTAGGAGGGATACCTGATGATAATCCTTGGTTGGAGATGATGGTTTTGCCCATGTAGCATGTAACTAACTAGATTCCTGCTAGGAGGGATACCTGATGATAATCCTTGGTTAGAGATGATGGTTTTGCCCATGTAGCATGTAACTAACTAGATTCCTGCCATTAATGACTGACTAGGAGGGATACCTGATGATAATCCTTGGTTAGAGATGATGGTTTTGCCCATGTAGCATGTAACTAACTAGATTCCTGCCATTAATGACTGACTAGGAGGGATACCTGATGATAATCCTTGGTTAGAGATGATGGTTTTGCCCATGTAGCATGTAACTAACTAGATTCCTGCCATTAATGACTGACTAGGAGGGATACCTGATGATAATCCTTGGTAAGAGATGATGGTTTTGCCCATGTAGCATGTAACTAACTAGATTCCTGCCATTAATGACTGACTAGGAGGGATACCTGATGATAATCCTTGGTAAGAGATGATGGTTTTGCCCATGTAGCATGTAACTAACTAGATTCCTGACCATTAATGACTGACTAGGAGGGATACCTGATGATAATCCTTGGTTAGAGATGATGGTTTTTACCCATGTAGCATGTAACTAACTAGATTCCTGCCATTAATGACTGACTAGGAGGGATACCTGATGATAATCCTTGGTAAGAGATGATGGTTTTTGCCCATGTAACTAACTAGATTCCTGCCATTAACGACTGACTAGGAGGGATACCTGATGATAATCCTTGGTTAGAGATGATGGTTTTACCCATGTAGCATGTAACTAACTAGATTCCTGCCATTAATGACTGACTAGGAGGGATACCTGATGATAATCCTTGGTTAGAGATGATGGTTTTACCCATGTAGCATGTAACTAACTAGATTCCTGCCATTAATGACTGACTAGGAGGGATACCTGATGATAATCCTTGGTAAGAGATGATGGTTTTGCCCATGTAACTAACTAGATTCCTGCCATTAACGACTGACTAGGAGGGATACCTGATGATAATCCTTGGTTAGAGATGATGGTTTTACCCATGTAGCATGTAACTAACTAGATTCCTGCCATTAATGACCGACTAGGAGGGATACCTGATGATAATCCTTGGTAAGAGATGATGGTTTTGCCCATGTAGCATGTAACTAACTAGATTCCTGCCATTAATGACCTGACTAGGAGGGATACCTGATGATAATCCTTGGTTAGAGATGATGGTTTTACCCATGTAGCATGTAACTAACTAGATTCCTGCCATTAATGACTGACTAGGAGGGATACCTGATGATAATCCTTGGTTAGAGATGATGGTTTTGCCCCATGTAGCATGTAACTAACTAGATTCCTGCCATTAATGACCTGACTAGGAGGGATACCTGATGATAATCCTTGGTTAGAGATGATGGTTTTACCCATGTAGCATGTAACTAACTAGATTCCTGCCATCAATGACTGACTAGGAGGGATACCTGATGATAATCCTTGGTTAGAGATGATGGTTTTGCCCATGTAGCATGTAACTAACTAGATTCCTGCCATTAATGACTGACTAGGAGGGATACCTGATGATAATCCTTTGGTAGAGAGATGATGGTTTTGCCCATGTAGCATGTAACTAACTAGATTCCTGCCATTAATGACTGACTAGGAGGGATACGATAATCCTTGGTTAGAGATGATGGTTTTGCCCATGTAGCATGTAACTAACTAGATTCCTGCCATTAATGACTGACTAGGAGGGATACCTGATGATAATCCTTGGTTAGAGATGATGGTTTTGCCCATATAGCATGTAACTAACTAGATTCCTGCCATAGACCTGACTAGGAGGGATACCTGATGATAATCCTTGGTTAGAGATGATGGTTTTGCCCATGTAGCATGTAACTAACTAGATTCCTGCCATTAATGACTGACTAGGAGGGATACCTGATGATAATCCTTGGTTAGAGATGATGGTTTTGCCCATGTAGCATGTAACTAACTAGATTCCTGCCATTAATGACTGACTAGGAGGGATACCTGATGATAATCCTTGGTAAGAGATGATGGTTTTGCCCATATAGCATGTAACTAACTAGATTCCTGCCATTAATGACTGACTAGGAGGGATACCTGATGATAATCCTTGGTAAGAGATGATGGTTTTGCCCATATAGCATGTAACTAACTAGATTCCTGCCATTAATGACCGACTAGGAGGGATACCTGATGATAATCCTTGGTAAGAGATGATGGTTTTGCCCATGTAGCATGTAACTAACTAGATTCCTGCCATTAATGACTGACTAGGAGGGATACCTGATGATAATCCTTGGTTAGAGATGATGGTTTAGCCCATGTAGCATGTAACTAACTAGATTCCTGCCATTAATGACTGACTAGGAGGGATACCTGATGATAATCCTTGGTTAGAGATGATGGTTTTGCCCATGTAGCATGTAACTAACTAGATTCCTGCCATTAATGACTGACTAGGAGGGATACCTGATGATAATCCTTGGTGAGAGATGATGGTTTTACCCATGTAGCATGTAACTAACTAGATTCCTGCCATTAATGACTGACTAGGAGGGATACCTGATGATAATCCTTGGTTAGAGATGATGGTTTTACCCATGTAACATGTAACTAACTAGATTCCTGCCATTAATGACTGACTAGGAGGGATACCTGATGATAATCCTTGGTTAGAGATGATGGTTTTACCCATGTAGCATGTAACTAACTAGATTCCTGCCATTAATGACTGACTAGGAGGGATACCTGATGATAATCCTTGGTTAGAGATGATGGTTTTACCCATGTATCATGTAACTAACTAGATTCCTGCCATTAATGACTGACTAGGAGGGATACCTGATGATAATCCTTGGTAAGAGATGATGGTTTTGCCCATGTAGCATGTAACTAACTAGATTCCTGCCATTAATGACTGACTAGGAGGGATACCTGATGATAATCCTTGGTTAGAGATGATGGTTTTGCCCATGTAGCATGTAACTAACTAGATTCCTGCCATTAATGACTGACTAGGAGGGATACCTGATGATAATCCTTGGTAAGAGATGATGGTTTTGCCCATGTAGCATGTAACTAACTAGATTCCTGCCATTAATGACTGACTAGGAGGGATACCTGATGATAATCCTTGGTAAGAGATGATGGTTTTGCCCATATAGCATGTAACTAACTAGATTCCTGCCATTAATGACTGACTAGGAGGGATACCTGATGATAATCCTTGGTTAGAGATGATGGTTTAGCCCATGTAGCATGTAACTAACTAGATTCCTGCCATTAATGACCGACTAGGAGGAATACCTGATGATAATCCTTGGTAAGAGATGATGGTTTTGCCCATATAGCATGTAACTAACTAGATTCCTGCCATTAATGACTGACTAGGAGGGATACCTGATGATAATCCTTGGTAAGAGATGATGGTTTTGCCCATATAGCATGTAACTAACTAGATTCCTGCCATTAATGACTGACTAGGAGGGATACCTGATGATAATCCTTGGTAAGAGATGATGGTTTTGCCCATATAGCATGTAACTAACTAGATTCCTGCCATTAATGACTGACTAGGAGGGATACCTGATGATAATCCTTGGTTGGAGATGATGGTTTAGCCCATGTAGCATGTAACTAACTAGATTCCTGCCATTAATGACTGACTAGGAGGGATACCTGATGATAATCCTTGGTAAGAGATGATGGTTTTGCCCATATAGCATGTAACTAACTAGATTCCTGCCATTAATGACTGACTAGGAGGGATACCTGATGATAATCCTTGGTAAGAGATGATGGTTTTGCCCATGTAGCATGTAACTAACTAGATTCCTGCCATTAATGACCGACTAGGAGGGATACCTGATGATAATCCTTGGTAAGAGATGATGGTTTTACCCATGTAGCATGTAACTAACTAGATTCCTGCCATTAATGACTGACTAGGAGGGATACCTGATGATAATCCTTGGTAAGAGATGATGGTTTTGCCCATATAGCATGTAACTAACTAGATTCCTGCCATTAATGACTGACTAGGAGGGATACCTGATGATAATCCTTGGTAAGAGATGATGGTTTTACCCATGTAGCATGTAACTAACTAGATTCCTGCTAGGAGGGATACCTGATGATAATCCTTGGTTAGAGATGATGGTTTTACCCATGTAGCATGTAACTAACTAGATTCCTGCCATTAATGACTGACTAGGAGGGATACCTGATGATAATCCTTGGTTAGAGATGATGGTTTTACCCATGTAGCATGTAACTAACTAGATTCCTGCCATTAATGACTGACTAGGAGGGATACCTGATGATAATCCTTGGTAAGAGATGATGGTTTTGTCCATGTAGCATGTAACTAACTAGATTCCTGCCATCAATGACTGACTAGGAGGGATACCTGATGATAATCCTTGGTAAGAGATGATGGTTTTACCCATGTAGCATGTAACTAACTAGATTCCTGCCATTAATGACTGACTAGGAGGGATACCTGATGATAATCCTTGGTTAGAGATGATGGTTTTGCCCATGTAGCATGTAACTAACTAGATTCCTGCCATTAATGACTGACTAGGAGGGATACCTAATGATAATCCTTGGTAAGAGATGATGGTTTTGCCCATATAGCATGTAACTAACTAGATTCCTACCATTAATGACTGACTAGGAGGGATACCTGATGATAATCCTTGGTAAGAGATGATGGTTTTGCCCATGTAGCATGTAACTAACTAGATTCCTGCTAGGAGGGATACCTGATGATAATCCTTGGTTAGAGATGATGGTTTTACCCATGTAGCATGTAACTAACTAGATTCCTGCCATAGACCTGACTAGGAGGGATACCTGATGATAATCCTTGGTTAGAGATGATGGTTTTGCCCATGTAGCATGTAACTAACTAGATTCCTACCATTAATGACTGACTAGGAGGGATACCTGATGATAATCCTTGGTTAGAGATGATGGTTTAGCCCATGTAGCATGTAACTAACTAGATTCCTGCCATTAATGACTGACTAGGAGGGATACCTGATGATAATCCTTGGTAAGAGATGATGGTTTTGCCCATGTAGCATGTAACTAACTAGATTCCTGCCATTAATGACTGACTAGGAGGGATACCTGATGATAATCCTTGGTAAGAGATGATGGTTTTGCCCATGTAGCATGTAACTAACTAGATTCCTGCCATCAATGACTGACTAGGAGGGATACCTGATGATAATCCTTGGTAAGAGATGATGGTTTAGCCCATGTAGCATGTAACTAACTAGATTCCTGCTAGGAGGGATACCTGATGATAATCCTTGGTTAGAGATGATGGTTTTGCCCATGTAGCATGTAACTAACTAGATTCCTGCCATTAATGACTGACTAGGAGGGATACCTGATGATAATCCTTGGTAAGAGATGATGGTTTTACCCATGTAGCATGTAACTAACTAGATTCCTGCCATCAATGACTGACTAGGAGGGATACCTGATGATAATCCTTGGTAAGAGATGATGGTTTTACCCATGTAGCATGTAACTAACTAGATTCCTGCTAGGAGGGATACCTGATGATAATCCTTGGTTAGAGATGATGGTTTTACCCATGTAGCATGTAACTAACTAGATTCCTGCCATTAATGACTGACTAGGAGGGATACCTGATGATAATCCTTGGTTAGAGATGATGGTTTAGCCCATGTAGCATGTAACTAACTAGATTCCTGCCATTAATGACTGACTAGGAGGGATACCTGATGATAATCCTTGGTTAGAGATGATGGTTTTACCCATGTAGCATGTAACTAACTAGATTCCTGCCATTAATGACTGACTAGGAGGGATACCTAATGATAATCCTTGGTAAGAGATGATGGTTTTGCCCATGTAGCATGTAACTAACTAGATTCCTGCCATTAATGACTGACTAGGAGGGATACCTGATGATAATCCTTGGTTAGAGATGATGGTTTTGCCCATGTAGCATGTAACTAACTAGATTCCTGCCATTAATGACTGACTAGGAGGGATACCTGATGATAATCCTTGGTTAGAGATGATGGTTTTACCCATGTAGCATGTAACTAACTAGATTCCTGCCATTAATGACTGACTAGGAGGGATACCTGATGATAATCCTTGGTTAGAGATGATGGTTTTGCCCATGTAGCATGTAACTAACTAGATTCCTGCCATTAATGACTGACTAGGAGGGATACCTGATGATAATCCTTGGTAAGAGATGATGGTTTTACCCATGTAGCATGTAACTAACTAGATTCCTGCCATCAATGACTGACTAGGAGGGATACCTGATGATAATCCTTGGTAAGAGATGATGGTTTTACCCATGTAGCATGTAACTAACTAGATTCCTGCCATTAATGACTGACTAGGAGGGATACCTGATGATAATCCTTGGTTAGAGATGATGGTTTTGCCCATGTAGCATGTAACTAACTAGATTCCTGCCATTAATGACTGACTAGGAGGGATACCTGATGATAATCCTTGGTTAGAGATGATGGTTTAGCCCATGTAGCATGTAACTAACTAGATTCCTGCCATTAATGACTGACTAGGAGGGATACCTGATGATAATCCTTGGTAAGAGATGAGGGTTTTGCCCATGTAGCATGTAACTAACTAGATTCCTGCCATTAATGACTGACTAGGAGGGATACCTGATGATAATCCTTGGTTAGAGATGATGGTTTTACCCATGTAGCATGTAACTAACTAGATTCCTGCCATTAATGACTAACTAGGAGGGATACCTAATGATAATCCTTGGTAAGAGATGATGGTTTTGCCCATGTAGCATGTAACTAACTAGATTCCTGCCATTAATGACTGACTAGGAGGGATACCTGATGATAATCCTTGGTTAGAGATGATGGTTTTACCCATGTAGCATGTAACTAACTAGATTCCTGCCATTAATGACTGACTAGGAGGGATACCTAATGATAATCCTTGGTAAGAGATGATGGTTTTGCCCATGTAGCATGTAACTAACTAGATTCCTGCCATTAATGACTGACTAGGAGGGATACCTGATGATAATCCTTGGTTAGAGATGATGGTTTTGCCCATGTAGCATGTAACTAACTAGATTCCTGCCATTAATGACTGACTAGGAGGGATACCTGATGATAATCCTTGGTTAGAGATGATGGTTTTACCCATGTAGCATGTAACTAACTAGATTCCTGCCATTAATGACTGACTAGGAGGGATACCTGATGATAATCCTTGGTTAGAGATGATGGTTTTGCCCATGTAGCATGTAACTAACTAGATTCCTGCCATTAATGACTGACTAGGAGGGATACCTGATGATAATCCTTGGTTAGAGATGATGGTTTTACCCATGTAGCATGTAACTAACTAGATTCCTGCCATTAATGACTGACTAGGAGGGATACCTGATGATAATCCTTGGTAAGAGATGATGGTTTTGCCCATGTAGCATGTAACTAACTAGATTCCTGCCATTAATGACTGACTAGGAGGGATACCTAATGATAATCCTTGGTTAGAGATGATGGTTTTACCCATGTAGCATGTAACTAACTAGATTCCTGCCATTAATGACTGACTAGGAGGGATACCTGATGATAATCCTTGGTTAGAGATGATGGTTTTACCCATGTAGCATGTAACTAACTAGATTCCTGCCATTAATGACTGACTAGGAGGGATACCTGATGATAATCCTTGGTAAGAGATGATGGTTTTGCCCATGTAGCATGTAACTAACTAGATTCCTGCCATTAATGACTGACTAGGAGGGATACCTAATGATAATCCTTGGTTAGAGATGATGGTTTTGCCCATGTAGCATGTAACTAACTAGATTCCTGCTAGGAGGGATACCTGATGATAATCATTGGTAAGAGATGATGGTTTTGCCCATGTAGCATGTAACTAACTAGATTCCTGCCATTAATGACTGACTAGGAGGGATACCTGATGATAATCCTTGGTAAGAGATGATGGTTTAGCCCATGTAGCATGTAACTAACTAGATTCCTGCCATTAATGACTGACTAGGAGGGATACCTGATGATAATCCTTGGTAAGAGATGATGGTTTAGCCCATGTAGCATGTAACTAACTAGATTCCTGCCATTAATGACTGACTAGGAGGGATACCTGATGATAATCCTTGGTAAGAGATGATGGTTTAGCCCATGTAGCATGTAACTAACTAGATTCCTGCCATTAATGACTGACTAGGAGGGATACCTGATGATAATCCTTGGTTAGAGATGATGGTTTAGCCCATGTAGCATGTAACTAACTAGATTCCTGCCATTAATGACTGACTAGGAGGGATACCTGATGATAATCCTTGGTTAGAGATGATGGTTTTACCCATGTAGCATGTAACTAACTAGATTCCTGCCATTAATGACTGACTAGGAGGGATACCTGATGATAATCCTTGGTTAGAGATGATGGTTTTGCCCATGTAGCATGTAACTAACTAGATTCCTGCCATTAATGACTGACTAGGAGGGATACCTGATGATAATCCTTGGTTAGAGATGATGGTTTTGCCCATATAGCATGTAACTAACTAGATTCCTACCATTAATGACTGACTAGGAGGGATACCTGATGATAATCCTTGGTAAGAGATGATGGTTTTACCCATGTAGCATGTAACTAACTAGATTCCTGCCATTAATGACTGACTAGGAGGGATACCTGATGATAATCCTTGGTAAGAGATGATGGTTTTACCCATGTAGCATGTAACTAACTAGATTCCTGCCATTAATGACTGACTAGGAGGGATACCTGATGATAATCCTTGGTAAGAGATGATGGTTTTGCCCATGTAGCATGTAACTAACTAGATTCCTGCCATTAATGACTGACTAGGAGGGATACCTGATGATAATCCTTGGTTAGAGATGATGGTTTTGCCCATGTAGCATGTAACTAACTAGATTCCTGCCATTAATGACTGACTAGGAGGGATACCTGATGATAATCCTTGGTTAGAGATGATGGTTTTGCCCATGTAGCATGTAACTAACTAGATTCCTGCCATTAATGACTGACTAGGAGGGATACCTGATGATAATCCTTGGTAAGATATGATGGTTTTACCCATGTAGCATGTAACTAACTAGATTCCTGCCATTAATGACTGACTAGGAGGGATACCTGATGATAATCCTTGGTTAGAGATGATGGTTTTGCCCATGTAGCATGTAACTAACTAGATTCCTGCCATTAATGACTGACTAGGAGGGATACCTGATGATAATCCTTGGTTAGAGATGATGGTTTTACCCATGTAGCATGTAACTAACTAGATTCCTGCCATTAATGACTGACTAGGAGGGATACCTGATGATAATCCTTGGTTAGAGATGATGGTTTTGCCCATGTAGCATGTAACTAACTAGATTCCTGCCATTAATGACTGACTAGGAGGGATACCTGATGATAATCCTTGGTTGGAGATGATGGTTTTGCCCATATAGCATGTAACTAACTAGATTCCTGCCATTAATGACTGACTAGGAGGGATACCTGATGATAATCCTTGGTAAGAGATGATGGTTTTACCCATGTAGCATGTAACTAACTAGATTCCTGCCATTAATGACTGACTAGGAGGGATACCTGATGATAATCCTTGGTAAGAGATGATGGTTTTGCCCATGTAGCATGTAACTAACTAGATTCCTGCCATTAATGACCGACTAGGAGGGATACCTGATGATAATCCTTGGTTAGAGATGATGGTTTTACCCATGTAGCATGTAACTAACTAGATTCCTGCCATTAATGACTGACTAGGAGGGATACCTGATGATAATCCTTGGTAAGAGATGATGGTTTTACCCATGTAGCATGTAACTAACTAGATTCCTACCATTAATGACTGACTAGGAGGGATACCTGATGATAATCCTTGGTAAGAGATGATGGTTTTACCCATGTAGCATGTAACTAACTAGATCCCTACCATTAATGACTGACTAGGAGGGATACCTGATGATAATCCTTGGTAAGAGATGATGGTTTTACCCATGTAGCATGTAACTAACTAGATTCCTGCCATTAATGACTGACTAGGAGGGATACCTGATGATAATCCTTGGTAAGAGATGATGGTTTTGCCCATGTAGCATGTAACTAACTAGATTCCTGCCATTAATGACTGACTAGGAGGGATACCTGATGATAATCCTTGGTAAGAGATGATGGTTTTACCCATGTAGCATGTAACTAACTAGATTCCTGCCATTAATGACTGACTAGGAGGGATACCTGATGATAATCCTTGGTAAGAGATGATGGTTTTACCCATGTAGCATGTAACTAACTAGATTCCTACCATTAATGACTGACTAGGAGGGATACCTGATGATAATCCTTGGTTAGAGATGATGGTTTTACCCATGTAGCATGTAACTAACTAGATTCCTACCATTAATGACTGACTAGGAGGGATACCTGATGATAATCCTTGGTAAGAGATGATGGTTTTACCCATGTAGCATGTAACTAACTAGATTCCTGCCATTAATGACTGACTAGGAGGGATACCTGATGATAATCCTTGGTTAGAGATGATGGTTTTGCCCATGTAGCATGTAACTAACTAGATTCCTGCCATTAATGACTGACTAGGAGGGATACCTGATGATAATCCTTGGTTAGAGATGATGGTTTTACCCATGTAGCATGTAACTAACTAGATTCCTGCCATTAATGACTGACTAGGAGGGATACCTGATGATAATCCTTGGTAAGAGATGATGGTTTAGCCCATGTAGCATGTAACTAACTAGATTCCTGCCATTAATGACTGACTAGGAGGGATACCTGATGATAATCCTTGGTAAGAGATGATGGTTTAGCCCATGTAGCATGTAACTAACTAGATTCCTGCCATTAATGACTGACTAGGAGGGATACCTGATGATAATCCTTGGTTAGAGATGATGGTTTTACCCATGTAGCATGTAACTAACTAGATTCCTGCCATTAATGACTGACTAGGAGGGATACCTGATGATAATCCTTGGTTAGAGATGATGGTTTTGCCCATGTAGCATGTAACTAACTAGATTCCTGCCATTAATGACTGACTAGGAGGGATACCTAATGATAATCCTTGGTAAGAGATGATGGTTTTACCCATGTAGCATGTAACTAACTAGATTCCTGCCATTAATGACTGACTAGGAGGGATACCTGATGATAATCCTTGGTTGGAGATGATGGTTTTGCCCATATAGCATGTAACTAACTAGATTCCTGCCATTAATGACTGACTAGGAGGGATACCTGATGATAATCCTTGGTAAGAGATGATGGTTTAGCCCATGTAGCATGTAACTAACTAGATTCCTGCCATTAATGACTGACTAGGAGGGATACCTAATGATAATCCTTGGTAAGAGATGATGGTTTTACCCATGTAGCATGTAACTAACTAGATTCCTGCCATTAATGACTGACTAGGAGGGATACCTGATGATAATCCTTGGTAAGAGATGATGGTTTTGCCCATGTAGCATGTAACTAACTAGATTCCTGCCATTAATGACTGACTAGGAGGGATACCTGATGATAATCCTTGGTTAGAGATGATGGTTTTACCCATGTAGCATGTAACTAACTAGATTCCTGCCATTAATGACTGACTAGGAGGGATACCTGATGATAATCCTTGGTAAGAGATGATGGTTTTACCCATATAGCATGTAACTAACTAGATTCCTGCCATTAATGACTGACTAGGAGGGATACCTGATGATAATCCTTGGTTAGAGATGATGGTTTAGCCCATGTAGCATGTAACTAACTAGATTCCTGCCATTAATGACTGACTAGGAGGGATACCTGATGATAATCCTTGGTTGGAGATGATGGTTTTGCCCATGTAGCATGTAACTAACTAGATTCCTGCCATTAATGACTGACTAGGAGGGATACCTGATGATAATCCTTGGTAAGAGATGATGGTTTAGCCCATGTAGCATGTAACTAACTAGATTCCTGCCATTAATGACTGACTAGGAGGGATACCTGATGATAATCCTTGGTTGGAGATGATGGTTTTACCCATATAGCATGTAACTAACTAGATTCCTGCCATTAATGACTGACTAGGAGGGATACCTTATGATAATCCTTGGTAAGAGATGATGGTTTTGCCCATGTAGCATGTAACTAACTAGATTCCTGCCATTAATGACTGACTAGGAGGGATACCTGATGATAATCCTTGGTAAGAGATGATGGTTTAGCCCATGTAGCATGTAACTAACTAGATTCCTGCCATTAATGACTGACTAGGAGGGATACCTGATGATAATCCTTGGTAAGAGATGATGGTTTTACCCATATAGCATGTAACTAACTAGATTCCTGCCATTAATGACTGACTAGGAGGGATACCTGATGATAATCCTTGGTAAGAGATGATGGTTTTGCCCATGTAGCATGTAACTAACTAGATTCCTGCCATTAATGACTGACTAGGAGGGATACCTGATGATAATCCTTGGTAAGAGATGATGGTTTTACCCATATAGCATGTAACTAACTAGATTCCTGCCATTAATGACTGACTAGGAGGGATACCTGATGATAATCCTTGGTAAGAGATGATGGTTTTGCCCATGTAGCATGTAACTAACTAGATTCCTGCCATTAATGACTGACTAGGAGGGATACCTGATGATAATCATTGGTAAGAGATGATGGTTTTGCCCATATAGCATGTAACTAACTAGATTCCTGCCATTAATGACTGACTAGGAGGGATACCTGATGATAATCCTTGGTTAGAGATGATGGTTTTGCCCATGTAGCATGTAACTAACTAGATTCCTGCCATTAATGACTGACTAGGAGGGATACCTAATGATAATCCTTGGTAAGAGATGATGGTTTTGCCCATGTAGCATGTAACTAACTAGATTCCTGCCATTAATGACTGACTAGGAGGGATACCTGATGATAATCATTGGTAAGAGATGATGGTTTTGCCCATATAGCATGTAACTAACTAGATTCCTGCCATTAATGACTGACTAGGAGGGATACCTAATGATAATCCTTGGTTAGAGATGATGGTTTTGCCCATGTAGCATGTAACTAACTAGATTCCTGCCATTAATGACTGACTAGGAGGGATACCTGATGATAATCCTTGGTTAGAGATGATGGTTTTGCCCATGTAGCATGTAACTAACTAGATTCCTGCCATTAATGACTGACTAGGAGGGATACCTGATGATAATCCTTGGTTAGAGATGATGGTTTTACCCATATAGCATGTAACTAACTAGATTCCTGCCATTAATGACTGACTAGGAGGGATACCTGATGATAATCCTTGGTTAGAGATGATGGTTTTGCCCATGTAGCATGTAACTAACTAGATTCCTGCCATTAATGACTGACTAGGAGGGATACCTGATGATAATCCTTGGTTAGAGATGATGGTTTTGCCCATGTAGCATGTAACTAACTAGATTCCTGCCATTAATGACTGACTAGGAGGGATACCTGATGATAATCCTTGGTTAGAGATGATGGTTTTGCCCATGTAGCATGTAACTAACTAGATTCCTGCCATCAATGACTGACTAGGAGGGATACCTGATGATAATCCTTGGTAAGAGATGATGGTTTAGCCCATGTAGCATGTAACTAACTAGATTCCTGCCATTAATGACTGACTAGGAGGGATACCTGATGATAATCCTTGGTTAGAGATGATGGTTTTGCCCATGTAGCATGTAACTAACTAGATTCCTGCCATTAATGACTGACTAGGAGGGATACCTGATGATAATCCTTGGTTAGAGATGATGGTTTTGCCCATGTAGCATGTAACTAACTAGATTCCTGCCATTAATGACCGACTAGGAGGGATACCTGATGATAATCCTTGGTTAGAGATGATGGTTTTACCCATGTAGCATGTAACTAACTAGATTCCTACCATTAATGACTGACTAGGAGGGATACCTGATGATAATCCTTGGTAAGAGATGATGGTTTTACCCATGTAGCATGTAACTAACTAGATTCCTACCATTAATGACTGACTAGGAGGGATACCTGATGATAATCCTTGGTTAGAGATGATGGTTTTGCCCATGTAGCATGTAACTAACTAGATTCCTGCCATTAATGACCGACTAGGAGGGATACCTGATGATAATCCTTGGTTAGAGATGATGGTTTTACCCATGTAGCATGTAACTAACTAGATTCCTGCCATTAATGACTGACTAGGAGGGATACCTGATGATAATCCTTGGTTAGAGATGATGGTTTTACCCATGTAGCATGTAACTAACTAGATTCCTACCATTAATGACTGACTAGGAGGGATACCTGATGATAATCCTTGGTTAGAGATGATGGTTTTACCCATGTAGCATGTAACTAACTAGATTCCTACCATTAATGACTGACTAGGAGGGATACCTGATGATAATCCTTGGTAAGAGATGATGGTTTTACCCATGTAACATGTAACTAACTAGATTCCTGCCATTAATGACTGACTAGGAGGGATACCTGATGATAATCCTTGGTAAGAGATGATGGTTTTACCCATGTAGCATGTAACTAACTAGATTCCTGCCATTAATGACTGACTAGGAGGGATACCTGATGATAATCCTTGGTAAGAGATGATGGTTTTACCCATGTAGCATGTAACTAACTAGATTCCTACCATTAATGACTGACTAGGAGGGATACCTGATGATAATCCTTGGTTAGAGATGATGGTTTTACCCATGTAGCATGTAACTAACTAGATTCCTACCATTAATGACTGACTAGGAGGGATACCTGATGATAATCCTTGGTAAGAGATGATGGTTTTACCCATGTAGCATGTAACTAACTAGATTCCTACCATTAATGACTGACTAGGAGGGATACCTGATGATAATCCTTGGTTAGAGATGATGGTTTTACCCATGTAGCATGTAACTAACTAGATTCCTACCATTAATGACTGACTAGGAGGGATACCTGATGATAATCCTTGGTTAGAGATGATGGTTTTACCCATGTAGCATGTAACTAACTAGATTCCTGCCATTAATGACTGACTAGGAGGGATACCTGATGATAATCCTTGGTAAGAGATGATGGTTTTACCCATGTAGCATGTAACTAACTAGATTCCTGCCATTAATGACTGACTAGGAGGGATACCTGATGATAATCCTTGGTTAGAGATGATGGTTTTACCCATGTAGCATGTAACTAACTAGATTCCTGCCATTAATGACTGACTAGGAGGGATACCTGATGATAATCCTTGGTAAGAGATGATGGTTTTGCCCATGTAGCATGTAACTAACTAGATTCCTGCCATTAATGACTGACTAGGAGGGATACCTGATGATAATCCTTGGTTAGAGATGATGGTTTTACCCATGTAGCATGTAACTAACTAGATTCCTGCCATAGACCTTTTGCACATTCTCAATTTGATTCTAAAATTATACGTTTTTACACTTTTTATTAATAGAAGTTATGAACAATGGAAAGGACAAAAAAATTAGTATAATTTATAGATATTTGAACCTTGTGTAGAAAATTTGCAAGTTGTCATTAAAATTATGTAGAGAGTATTAAAGGGAAATAACTCACATAAAAAATAAAAAAACATGATTTTAGAATCAAATCTGAAGTAAGCAAATGGTCTACTGGCTATGTGCTTTCAAGAAACTCAATTACATTTTGCACATTTATTCATTGAAACTTCAACAATTTGTATTTAAAGTAAAATTTATACCTTAAACTTGAGACAATAAATAAACAAATATTAAAAATATCACTAACATAAACAACTACATTGTACCTAACATATATAAGACAAATAAACAGCCACTTTATATCAGTAAATTATTAATTCATGTACACAAATGTATCTCAGAATTTGACTAGCATAGTTGACATCGATAAATAAAGAATGTAGCTTATAACACTGATAAATAGAGAATGTAGCTTATGACATTGAAAAATAAACAATGTAGCTTATAGCATTGTTAGATAAAGAACGTAGCTTATGATATTGATAAAGAAAAATGTACCTTGTGATACTAATAAATTAGGGTTTAAGTTATGGTGTTTAACACCACTTTCAACAATATTTCAGTTATATTGTGGCAGTCAGTTTTACTAATAAATTAATATTTAAACTTTTTAAATAATGACTAATTTTGTAATAATATTATATGCATTTAAAGTGTATCATTAAACGACTTAATATACAAAGTCTTTTTAATAAACCATATTCTGTCAACTTCATACACATTTCCAGTACAATGTATATCACATGCATACTTTTATTACACACATCTTTCTCCTAAGAATAATTTTTTAAATTAACCCCCATTTAAGTACAAGATGAATACAAACTTTAAATCAGAAGTGGCCTAAAATACAAAATATTCTAAAAATTCAAATTAGCAATCTATTATAATAAAGGACAAGCAATAACTTACAACAAATAAAGTATTAACAATAATTTACTATCATAAAAAACAGGATGTTAAGACAAAATGAACTAACTTGAAAAAAAAATGGATTTCAGTCACAAACTTTGTAACATTACAGATTGTTCTTTGTGAATCTGACAGTTGTGGTATATTTTAGTGGTTCATTTCATAACATGTAAACATTAACTAGCAGTATAGTACCATATTATATGCTTTGATTTGAATTAACATTTAAAGGGGAGATAACTCAGATTATATGATTTATATATTTTTGGATTAACATTTAAAAGGGAGATAACTCAGATTTTAAAAGATTAAAATAAAAAAAATTAAGCATAAAATCTGTATAAAGCAGAGATCAGTACAAAGTGGTTCAAATATCACCAGCAAATTAAATTTATTGCCATGGTGATAAGAACAAATATCAATTCTGATCAATTTTATTGTGAGGATGGCAATGCTACAGATCATTGGTCAAATAATTTTTGTGATGATGGCAAGATCAAAGATCATTGGTCAAATGATTCTACTATGAGGTTGGCAAGTTCAAAGATCACTGACCAATGCAATTAATTTATTTTACAGTAGTGATGAAAAGATCAAAGATCATTTTCTTGTTAGGATGACAGGATCAGATAAATAATGAAGGAAATTTGTTCTGAATACTAAAAATAGATCTAGACAAACAAAAGGATGCCATTTACAGGTAGATATAAAAGATTAACTTTCATCTTATCTAAAAAAGAAATCATGTTACATTCACATTATAATAATAATTGTTCATGAAAAAATAAAAGCAAAACTTTTTGGCCATTGAATCTTATAAAGATATCTTCATCATTAGCAAAACAAACAACAATTATCAAAGCATTCTACAAGCACTACATCTAATATGAAAAAACAAAATCAAAATGATTTCAGCACTTATTATCTTAAATAAACAAACGTGTCAACACCACATAATGCGTCCCTCATGTATTATACAAAATTATATAATAATCAGATATATGAAAGCAAAGCGAACTCCCTTTTATCACATGTACCCATAATAATGTTTAAATATTAAACAATGTTATCACAGCAAACATCAGCCATCATAAACAAGACAAAATTTTGCCATATTTTGTTCAAATAAGGGACATAACTTCAAAACAACATGTGAAAATAATAACAATTCCTTTCATCATTTGTAACAATGTGTTAACATATCTTAACAAACATAATTCTTCAGAGACAGCTTCTGTATTTATAGGACAAGACAAATTTTGACAATGTCTAGGGATAACTCTGAAACAACAATTATTAAAATGGGCCACAATGGCAAGTACATATATAATAATGTATTAAAAAAAACTTAGTTATCTTTTAACCTGAGGCTGCAAGAAGCCTGCATCACTCAGCTGGTTTATCGTCATCTTAAATAATCCACAAAGGACCAATCATAAAATTCAGTTAGAAGAAGATTTATTTTTATCTGTTAAAGATTGTTTTTATCTTAAAACGAAACTTTGAAAAGGACCATACAATAATTACTCACATACTGTATGGGTTTGATCATTTGGGAATTTTCTCAGAAAAAGTTAAATTTAGAATAAATAATTCCATTAGGGATCTATGCTTACCTTCCCCAGTATTAGTGGCCATCTTGGATTTTCCAATCAGCATTAAAAACAAAAGATTTTAAAAGGGTTAGGGTCATGGTGATTAATGCCACTTTCAACAATATTTCAGTTATATCATGGCAGTCAGTTTTATTGGTAGAGGAAATCAGAGTACCCGGAGAAAACCAATGACCTACCGTAAGTCACTGAAAAACTTTATCACATGATGTTGTATCGAGTACACCTCGTCATAAGTGGAATTCGAACTCACAACTGTTGGCTTTTAAAGGACCATGTAAAGTTTCAGCTTCATCGAAGCAGCACATTCTGAGAAAGCATTTGTTACATTAAGCAATGATGGCCATCTTAAATAGAGGTAATGGCTTCTGATATACTCTTGACAGGTGACCACTATATGACTTTCTCAGTCTATTTTGGATTAAATTGGCTCTCAATGGTTTCAGAGGAGATTTTCAAATTATTTTTGTCAAAATCAGCATAATTTGGCAAAAATCAACAAAATCCTTATCAAATGTCATACCTTTCTTTTAAATTAGGCTGATATTCAAATTTCATCTCATTTGATGGGAAAATGTGGCTTAATTGGCTCTCTACAAAATGTAGGTGTGTTTTAACCCCTATGATTTATTTATAGTAAGAACAGCCATGTTGGCTGACTGGTCAGATCATCGGACACAATTTTGTAAGTTGTCAACCTAAGGGTGATTCAATCAAACTTTAGCTCAAGTTGGACATGTGGTTTCAGAAGAGAAGATTTTTTAAACAATTTATGACGATGGATGTCAAATAATGGCAAAAGATCACAGGACACATTAGGTCAGCTGAGCAAACTAATGGATCATTAATTATATAGAGAATAATATATATAATGAATGGATAAATATGAACACACATTGTACCATAATACACAATAGATATCAAATTTCTTTACTAATCAACGCATGTTAACTTTTACGACACTAACACAATATACTATTACAGGTACACTTAAAAAATACAGGTATACATTATACATATGTCATACTTATATACTTTCAGATTTGTATTCTGCCACGTATAAAAAAACAAAACATTTCTACCATATGTTCTTAAATCTCATTCTTCTTTTACCACAAAATAACTATCGAAGTTCATCTTTCATGACAAGATAATATCAAACTATCGCAGTTCATCTTTCATGACAAAATATCACACTACTGCAATTCTCCTTTCATCATCACGACAAAATAATATCAAACTATCGCAGTAAAAATTGTACATATACAAGTCAAATACCAGTAGCAACGTCATGTTATGTACAAATATCTTTCATTCTACTATTCATCCAATACGTAAGTACAGTGAACATTTGTAAATGACCATCTTGTAATTGTCCAAAGATATTGATGAGTACATGTATTAGCGGCATAATATCTTAAGAAAAATCAAAATAAATATTTGAACGAGTTATTACATGACAACAACTGAGTGTACTGATGAGATTTATTTATTAAATTAACTAGTTTCAGCTTTCTATTTATTACTGGGCAATTCTTATTTATTGGATTAATTCTATTCAGGGTTTCTGCTATGCTCAGACATGTTCAGGCCAATTGTCCTAAAACCAGCATTTCCTGTCAGTCATGCCTTAATAATGTAACCAAAAAAATGTCCTATAAGTTTTAAAAATTTAGGCCATTTCTAAAATCTTTAGGTCCAATGACCTAAAAATTGCCCCGATCTGAAACCCTGCTATTGATACAATGTATCATTAATAACAAAGTAACAAAATGTGGGGGTTAAGGGGGGGGGGGGAATGTTTAACTCCACCTTCAACAATATTTCAGTTATATCGTTGCAGGCAGTTTTATTGGTGGAGGAAACAGACCGTTATCATGATAGAGTTAAACCTGTCTAAACCGAACCCGGAATAAAACAGAATCTTCCATAAAATGAACATTAAATAAAGTGTCAATGTAGAAAATCTTTGATAACTTAACCTGTATTAAACAAACACCTGTCTATTCTGAACACAAAAGTTGGTCCCAAGGAGGTTTGGTTTAGACAGGCTTCACTATAAATAATTACATATGTGAATATTCATGCCCCTCGTGGGCCCATAATTGGTAAATATTTACAAAACTATATTTTCAAATGATAAACTTCATTTTTTTGTAAAGGCATACAACTGTAAAACAATTTTTTTTTCAAGCAATTTGTCAGAAATTCAGATCACAATAATGTAAATTATACTTATCTGACATATCATATTATCTAACATTACATTGCATGTATTCCTTCAATGTATAAAATCAAACAGTAACAAAACTACATTTTTTTGTATGAAAAATAAAAAAAATATAAATTGTCAAAATATATTGTGACAAAATATAACAAATGACTTAAATTCAACTACATGTATAAATCAATTTAATTATTATCTTTTTTAATCAAATTAATTTTATCATCTTTTTGTCAGATTTTTTTTCAAATCAATTTATTTTTATTATCTTTTTGTCAGATATTAAACAAGTACTGGTTTTACAAACCTATGCTTAAAACATTGGAATTTCGTTAATTTGAACACTTTTTTTTAATTGTGGTAGTTCTAACAATGGAGACATGAGCTAACAAAGCAAGATATGAGCATAAATAGTCACATTATCAGATTTTGATATTTGTCAGGTTAACAAAGACAGGGTTGACATACCATAACAATATGTTTGTGTTTTAACTATCATGGACAATGCCTGATTTCTGGCAAAAAAGGTGCAATGGTTTTCAAATTAATCTCCATTAATATTTCTTTAATATCTAAATTCCTAAATGTGTGATTTCTCATGAAAAAATTCATTATTAATGATTTACAAGAAATGAAAATCACAGAACAAAATATTGAGAGAAAAAAAATTGCAGGAATTATTGCAGATGACAGAATTGTGAAATTTAATGAAATGAAATGAAATAAATAAAATTGCTGATCAAATCTCTACCCTGTACTGCTAACTAGGAACATGTTAGCAATACACACATGTAGTAATACTTTTGAGTCTTCGAGATTCAATATTCAGTTGATATTTCTTTTAATACAAATTCATATATTTTTCTTATATTACAAATGAGTATTCACCAAATAAAAACAAAAGACACTGGTACCCTGTTTATCAACATATTGGAGAGATTTGTACGAGACACAGATGCATTGGAACTCGTTAAGCATCCTCTTCCATCAACAGGGTATATCGTAACAGAAGAATCATATGGATATTTAATATTTCATATAAATAATTTGGACATTTTAGGCTTTTCGCTGCCCCGCAGTATCACATAACAAAATGTGGGGTGTCAAAATATGATCAAATGTAGAAAAGATGTTCATCAAACATATTGTTTTCAATAGCACGATTATGATGTAGTATGTACTACATACAGTTATTATAGCAAATAATGATGTTTCATAAACAATTTAAAATGCCTCTTCCAGTTACTGTTAATTGTTAGTTTTTCACTTGTGATATTAACATTTTTGTTTTTCTCTCTTATCTAATATTTAATCAATTACTTCAGGGTAATGACGAGACTTCAATGTCCATTCTCTGTGTATGACTGTTATTGTTGTTGATCTGATCAACCTGAGATCTGGACCGTTGAAGCTGAGATCTGTGCCATTTAATCTGAGATCTGGTTCCTCCATATATGATAATGAAGTAAAATTCTGTTGATTTTCAAAATCAAGTATCATGAGCTTATAGCGTATTGAAGCAATGGCTACCCCAACTAAAGCTAGCAAAATGAAAATCGTGAATACAAAACATAGAGTAGCCTTTAATGATCTTTCACGCATCTCTTTTTGTCGATGTTCTTCAAATTTTTTATGTTCGTTATGTAAAAGAATTGCAGTATCCCGTGGATAGGAAGAACAGCTTGACACGGTTGAGTAATTTGATGGCAAGTTACCTTCCTCCATACTAGTTATTGTGGAGTAATTAGATTTTACATTGTTCATCACTTGTTGACTGTCTGTCTCATAGCTTTGTATAAATGGAACCAATCCATCCGTATGTTCTTCAAAAGAAATATTCTTTCCACGAGACATTGTTAATGGTTTTTAAAATTGTTGAAATAAACTAAGATCTAACTTTACTTTTGAAAATTATCATTACTGGTGTTATGTTATTTTTTCTAGATCGTTTTCTTGTTTTGACCTATCATTATACAACACAGCAGACATCTTTTTGTATCTCATGGCTCTAGTTATCACCTACAAAATGAGAAAAAAAAATTCTAAAAGTTTATAAATTTAAGAAGAAGTGCGTGATGATACCAAAGGGGTAATCAGAATCTGTATATCAAAGAAGAACAGACATTCTCCAAACATAAGCCATTTATGAACATCCTATAGCAAGGGTGAGTTGTATGGTATATTTCGAATTGTCTAACACAACCACCAGATCACAGGTTGCAATAATTTTATTTTTTCCCCAAGAAAAAAAATCAATCAAGCTTATGATAACAAACTTTTTTTGTAATTGTATATGTTGTGAATGCTTTTTAATAAATATTGAATAGATTTTCAATGAAGATTCATATTAACTCAGAAAACTCAAGTCTGTGTTTCAATATCAATACACAAAAAAACCTTTTAGGCGTGTCAAAAATGTATTAAAATAAAAAGTGGTGTGAGTTATCTTCTGAAATGTGGTGCGAGTTGTCAAAAAGGTGCTCTGAATTGTCCCAAAAAATGGTCAGAGTTGTCCTGTTTACACTAAAACAATCATGGAGATCAAAGATACATTTTTTTGTTAATGCCAATCAGCACTTTTAATTATTGCAATCCAACATATTAAAACAAGCAATAGGGTGAACACACCCAAAGCAAAGATCATCATGATGTAGTACTGGCAAATAGACCTGATGCCTCTCTGTGATAATGTAAATGATTCTTACTGTTTTAATGTTAATGTAGATTAGTCATCACTTGGGTCCCATTATCTGTCTAACCATCCTCATACATGACATACATTAACTATCAATGAATAAACGTATGCACCCAAAGATAACAGACTAGAAAAGTTAATAAAGCCTTGTGGAATAACCCTTGATAAAAATGAAATGAAAATGAAAGTAGACCCATTCAATGATTCATTGTCCTACTGTCCAATATTAAGTACACAAATGTGTTTCTTTGACATGTTCCACTTATATTATCTATGTTTTGATTCTGTACGTCATTGACTTCATACCTGTTTCTCCACGAACTCGATTAAACATTCTTTCTTGATCAGTTCCCAACCAGTAAATTCTGGATCAAACCGTACTCTCACACTCTCTCACAGACTGGTTCTTTTATTTAAAAAAGTCGTTGTACGCTTGAAAGGATATGGGATTTAAAATTGTTTTCAAACACAGTGCTGACTGCGATGATAATCATGGGAGTTAACTCTTCAAAAACTTAAAAGTGAAAGTAGTGTGACAACAGAGACTTGCAATTTTTTTTATTGTTTATTACCGAAATGGATATCTTAGGTTTGTTTTTTAAATTAAACTACACGATGATGATAAGAATAAGGACCTCAAAATGCATAATGCTAAAATCTACTATTAAGATTATCTACATAGGACGATGAATTTGATAGTTAAAATTCTTTATAAAAATAGTAACATTATTGTCATTAACAAATAGTTCTTGATTTAATATGCGAGCTTAAGCGAGTTCTTTATGGTATAACATGTGTACTTAGGATTTTTTAACAAACATGGTTGAAAAAACTGTCAAAGAAAAAAAAAATTTACGCTTTGTAAACACCGGTTTCCGTGTAACACACTAACACACTCAACTAATGAAGATCTTCTTAACATAAAGCGCAAATGTGATCCTGAAGTCTTGTACCCTCTCTCGTACGTCGGATACCACTGAAACCCGGAACCCGTGTGTAATAAAAGTCATTTTGCTAACTTGTTTTACTTATATTGATATTTTCAAATTTATTAAATCTCTTCTGACATACTGACAAGAATTTTTGTTTCTACGTGGAAGTTAACTTTTGAGATTTCGTAAGGAACGATAACTCGAATAAAGGAATGACAGCTCGATTGAATGAGACTAGATTTGGCCCTAAAAAAAAGTCGTCCCCAATATATCTTGGCCCAAAAAATCTCGACACTTTTTGATGAAATTGCCAGATAATTTTCAGATGCGCGAGCATTCATGGCCGTGCCGGTTTCATATTATAATAATTTGTTTCTATATAAAAATAAACAAACACTAAACAGTTGAAATGTTCAATATACATGCTTAGACTTAGAAGTTAGAGGAAACATACAATTATTAAATATTATTATTAACACCAACACAAATTTCATAATTCCGTTTATTTTGTAATTTCTTTTCATCATTGAATTGTTTGAAATACAGTAATAACTTTTTGATGAGGTCAATCCCTTGGCCTAGCATAACAACCAGATAAAAGTATATGACTGAGGGTGCAGTGCTGGGTTGATATACTTTTATCTGATTGATAAATTCAGGCATTGACCGATATCAAAAGACTGCAGACCGGTACAGTTGTTTTATTATCTGTACAATATTAGTACTATTTAATAGATCTCTTGTACATTCATGATTTGATTCTAAATTACCTTACAAAATAGTACCAGTTTTAGCAAGAGCAATTGAAAGGAAAAAAGAATTTGAGTAGTATTTTCTTATTGTTTGTCTATAGATATTTGAACCTTTTGAAAAACCAGACGTTAATTTTATCACAACTATAAAATTCACAAGTTGTTACAATGTTAAAATTGTGTGCAGATTATGGGGGAAATATATGTTATTTTCATTGAATTTTGCATGAAATGGGACCTTTTGTCTGTCTTAAAAGGGAATAACTCAGGTATAAAAATATGTAAAGACGTATAATTTTAGAATCATGTCATAAATATGCAACGGTCTATTCCACATATTGTACAGCATTTTAAATGATCAAATGTGTAAATCATACTTTGAGACAAGAAACAATATTCAATAAAATCACAAATTAGCTTGTACATTTCTACTTTCCTTTTCTGAATTTCCACAAAGAAGCTTGACAAAACATTGTCCAAGTTACAAGTATTTGTGAACATCTAAATAAATAAAACTTGCGGTTGGGTACAACCTCACAAAATGGGTGTCCCCATAGGATGAAATAAGTACATTTACAAAATATAGCCATGTGTGGAGAAATCACATAAAAAAACAACTACAGCAACAAATTGTAAGAAGTTGTTGTTTGGTGGAAAATTTTCAATGTCTGAAATCTTTGTAAATTTTATCTGTCCATTCCAAAGGAAAAAGTAATTACAAAGTTGCATTATTTATCACTTACTAAAATGATGTATTGAAAGGGAGATAACCCTTATAACTTTTGAATTCACTAGTTATAGAAGTCACTATCAGAATTAGTTATGTGTGTGGATCCAACCATCCAAAAACATATGCATGCTTATTCATAGTTATTGAAAAATAAAAATAATTTAACCTACCATAATACATGTACATATTTAACCATCAAGTTTTTTGTTTGTTGCTAACCTGTTTCTGATGTTCTACCCTGATAATCAGTCCTCTTTAACTTATGAATATCCAGTACCCAGTATATATAATAATAATAAACTATGCCAAGGTCATTAAACTACCAACATTTACCAGAGAATTATCAAATTCTGAGGACTCAGAATTTTAAAATGAATTTGAGTTAAATATGTGTAAATTTTTATTTTCAACATTCAAATCTTTATTTAATTCTTTTTTTCCCCCAGAGAATCCGTAACTTTAATTGAAATATTCACAATTAGAACAATTTATTAAGTTAATATTTCTACCTGATCATCTTGTTATGTCCAATAAAATGGAGTGACACATCTTTAGGTCATGTCCTCGTGTAAGACTATTTTATTTTCATTATTTTAATGAAATCAATTTGAAATAGCTTCTTCTTATTAATTTTTTTGTAAGGATTATTGATAATCAAACAACAGTGTTTAATGTTAGTCTTACAGTATTTGAAATCACTAAAAGGGTCAAAATTAAAAGAAGAAAAAAAAGATTATGAAACATTTTCATGTACCTGGTACCCTTTTTGTTGCCCCAATTAAAGGTTAATGTACATGATCAGCTGTCTTTAAGATGCTAATTTTAATTTATGGAGATTGTATTGACTGTAGGAATTCAATTATTCAAATGTGTTTACTTATTAAGATGTGATAAGGTCAGGACTTCTGATAAAGCTAAACTTCCTTTACTTAATAGATTAAGTCCCTTTAATATATTATCTTGGATATGTTATATAATTAAATAGTCTGGAGATTAGGATGTCACTTATGTTAATTCGAAGATATCAGCCACAAAATTAATGCAACGTAGGAGTATATTGGGGTTTTCTAAGGAGTAGTTTGTGGTATGTCATGTGTGTCTAGTGATAATTATATAGTTCATAGGTCAGACATTCAAGGTCATTTGTGATACTTTTAACTACAGGTACATGTAGTAGAGAATAATTTTTCAATCTAGTTACAAGTAAATTTCTGTCTCGTATATATAGGATGCTCATTTATTTGTCTCCTTATTGAATATATGGCTTCTGATTACCACTTTGGTATCTTCAAGCTTTTCTTAATAGAAACAAAATAAAAAATAGTCATAGATGTGAAATGGACTTTTTTCTTTGCATCATACATGTATGACTAACAAAAAATAGCATACCAAGTAATCTCCATTCTGCAAAGAGTTTATGGAGAAATAAGCAGTCTGCACCAAAAACCACTAGCCCTAGGGCGGGCCTAGGCCTATGCACCAATCTAGTAAAAATTGCATAAAATTTGCTAAATCAAATAGAAAAAAATTCTTCTAAAATGCAGATTTAAACTAGTTTGTCCAAATGTTTTTGGCACAGACTGAGTACATGTATCACAACATTATAGAAAAATTATCATACCTAATTACACAGATACATGTAAGCGATTAATTGGTCCTTGTAAAAAAAAAATCCAGATTTACCAATATTTCTATTAAAATAAATACAAGGTTACAAATTTTCATTGTTTCAAATATCCTTGGATAATTTTCCTAGTTGAAATAGTCCATGGGATATTTCTTTCCTAGTAAATATGGTCCATTAACATTATTACGTCCAGACCAATTTCGCACCAGGACTTATTTTACTGTTACACACACACACACACATATATACAGTACAGTCAGAGACATACCATGATAAATCACTGTGATAGACGTATCACTCATCTTAGTGATTTGGATATATCTTTTGTTCTATTAAATATAATTTCAAAATTTTCTTTTACATTTAGAGTGTTACTTACTATCACACAAAAGACATATCAAAATAAGTAAATAGATTAAATAGATCAAAAGATATATCAGTATCACTAAGAAGAGTGATACGTCAATCACAGTGATTTATCACGCTATGTCTCTGACTATACTGTATATATATATATTAAAACACTACATGCACTTGATTCTTAATGCATATTGCTAGTAGTTATGTATGATAATACAATGTAATTTTCTTTGATACAACATTATAAGGGTAATAATAAAATTACCGAACTCCGAACAATCTAACAAAGGGAAAGTCAAAACTCATAAGTATATAAACAGACAAAATCAGTCAACAACCGGAAAACTGTGAAAACCGTAATGACCCTGACTTGGTACAGGCATTTCTAAAGAAATGGTGGCTTGAATAAGATTTTAAAGCGCCAAACCTCCCCCTTTCATTATGTGATAAAGTTTGTCAGTGACTTGCGACAGATTGTTCGTTTTCTCATGGTACTCTAGTTTCCTCCACCAATAAAACTGACCACCATGATATAACTGAAATATTGTTGAAAGTGGTGTTAAAGACCATAGCCATAACCTTAACCTCTGTACCTCACTTAGATATAAAACTGTACTTAATATTACTTTTACTTCAGAAAAAAAATGGGGTAAGAAGAAAGTCGAAAATGAGAATTTGTTAGAAGTTCCTAAAGGTTGGAGGGATCCTGGGATTTCCAAGGAAGACAACAAACATGGCATGGTGTCTGAGAGTTCCTTTGCTACATTATTTCCTAAATACAGAGAAAAATATCTGAGAGAATGCTGGCCATTAGTGAAAAAAACTTTGGCAGACTATGTAAGTTCATATACAGTACATGTACATGTATATGATTATCATTTAACTTTTGATTTTATTGTGGTTAGCGGTAGGTTGTTGACTCACCTATAGCGATAAGATTTCAAGACGAAATTTGCAAACATCCCTTAAAAATCATGGAGTTTCTGATGACAGAAAATATGAACCCAAGTGGAGGGCCATGACTGTTGTTTCAGTGAGATAGCATTATAAAAACCCAACTTGTTGTGTTCTTCTAGACATCATCATGATCTCATGAAAAAAAATTGTTCTCGCCATGATATAGCTGAATACAAGCAATTGTTAATTTGATGTTGATGGTAAACAGCAACCAACTCAACACCCATGACTTCTGTATCTATAAAACTGTATTTGAACTGTAATAATTACTTGTAGGATTTTTTTTCTTCAAAATCATTTACAAATCACTTATCTTATTTGTACTCTTTTATTTATTTGTCCATTCTAAGTTATTATCCTTCTCATCTTGGCCACTGTTGATTGGCAAATAAAAATATTTTTTATTTGTTTGTTTGTAGGAGATAAAAGCTGAGTTAGACATTGTTGAAGGTAGTATGACAGTTACAACAACAAGAAAGACGTGGGATCCTTACTCTATTATTAATGGTAGAGATCTGATCAAGTTACTAGCCAGAAGTGTTCCATATGAACAAGTAAGTTACAAAAATATAATGTACAGTGTACAACTTTCATCAGATCTCTAATTTATTAAAAACCACATCGGTAGTGTAATGGTTATCGTGCTCATCTCGAGTGTAATAGATCGTGGGTTCGAGGCCTCTGGAGTGTTATAGATCGTAGGTTCGAGGCCTGATCAGGTCAAACCAAAGACTATAAAATTGATCTTTGTGGCTACTCTGCTAAGCAGGCTGCATTAAGGAGAATGAACAAAAACTGGTTGGCTTGGAATCTGGATAATGTGTTGAGTATCCCAGTCGACACAATTTTGAGATTTTTAAACAACTTAATTTGTATACTAAGGCAGTCCTCGAAATGAAAATTTGAATTTACTGATCCGAATCAAATTCTTTAATTTATTTATATATATATATATATATCGAAATAAAAACTGAAAAATTTATTGGTCGAAAGTTTTACTGGTCTTGGGCAATAGGACCGGTGCTCATCGTGAGGACTGCTAAAGTATTGATAGATAGCATCTTTATTTTTGTCCTTTTAATCTTTCTGTTATTTGTATATATACCTTGACTGTTTTATAAACAAATTTGTCTTATTTCTAAAGATCAATGGAAATTAATTGATATAATGACACAATATAGCTGAAATGCTGCTTTAAGTTGGCATTAAATACCAATCAATCAAAGAAATTTTTATTAACTGAATTTGAATGAGAACTACTTTGAAACCCAATACATAAAACAGTCTTCACGATGATCACTGGTCCTCCGGCCCAAGACCAGTAAAACTTTCTTCGGACCAGTAACTTTTTCAGTTTTTATTTTAATATATATATAAATAATTTCAAGAATTTAAATGAGGCCAGTAGATTCAAATTTTCATTTCGAGGACTGCATAAAATGTATTTTGAACTTTTGTAGGCTGTTAGAGTGTTAGAAGATGATATAGCCTGTGATATTATAAGGATAGCCTCACTCTGTAGAAATAAAGAAAGATTTGTAAAGAGACGACAAAGATTGATTGGTCCAAATGGTTCTACTTTAAAGGTATACAATGAAATATCAGAAATAAAATTATAGCAGTCCTGGGAAACAATATAAGTAACCATGACAATATGAACCTCTCCTCTGGTAGACCTCAGAAATGAGAATGATGGAAATTTAGGTCCAGACTGAGGACAGACATAGAAAATGATAAATCTAAAATCTCTAATGTCCAAACAATTGTCTTTGTGAGGCCACCCATCAAAATTTGGTGTTCCGAAAAAGGTTTTATTTACTATATACATATATACAGTCAAACCTGTATTAAGAGGTCACCTTTCGGACAAATACAAAGTGAACTTACAAGACAGGTGACTTCTTAAAAGAGGTTCAATTCATATGAAATGTTCTATGACAGGACAAGCAAAAGGTGACCTTTTAATGCAGGTGACTGCTTAATAGAGGTGACTGCATCTGCAGGTTTGACTGTATATATAATGGACAGTTTCACAAAACAAGTTGATATCAGCTAAAGGATAGTTCTCATGACTGGTTTACTCTCTGTCTGAATTGCATAATGTACATGTATATTACACATAATGTACATGTATATTACACATAATTTTGGAATGAGAGAAAAACACATAAAACATATTAAAAAAATCATTTTATTTAAATATGAAATCATGCGATAATTACATTTGTGTATGATTTTCTAAAAATCAAATGCAATTTTGTTTAATTAATTTTAGCATGTTATAGATAGGATGATAATACAATTTTTAAACGAAAAGGTAAATGATTGAAAGTCATTAGCAGCATATTTCCCTGCACACAATTTTTACTCAACAGATGATGGTAAAGAAATTATAGAAATGACAAGTTTTAAGATTTCTCATTTCATTATTTCATACAACTCCACTATCTTGTCAAAAGTTTTTTTTTGTATTCTACATGACATTTTATATATTGATAGGCTATAGAACTGCTAACAGAATGTTATGTTCTGGTCCAAGGTAACACAGTATCAGCTCTGGGTCCTTACAAAGGTTTGAGAGATGTACGGAAGATAGTGGAAGACACCATGAAAAACATTCACCCTATTTATAATATAAAGGTAACTAAAAACATTACCCTATTTATAAATTAACTTGTTCTCGCCATGATATAACTGAAAAAATTGCTGGATTGGCGTTAAACAACAATCACTCACCCGTATTTATAATATAACGGTAACTAAAACATTCACCCTATTTATGATATAAAGGTAACCGTGTTAAAATCAAACAATATTTAACTACATTTTAGATTTAAGTGAAAACGAAAGTAGAAAAATCTATTATTAGTTCATTAAGAATTGTGTATGATAACAGAAAGATAAATAAGTTTGGTTAATGACATTACACCTGGTGCATGGTAAATCATTTTTTTTAAGTAAAACTTATTATAGGTGCAATTGTGTTTTTGTAATTTATTTGTAGCAATTGACTTTGGTTTTTTTACTTGTAGACATTAATGATAAAAAAGGAATTGGCAAAAGATGCTCAATTACAAAATGAAAGTTGGGACAGATTTCTTCCAAAATTTAAATCTAAAAACATAAGCAAGAGGAAGCAACCCAAGAAGAAGAGAATAAAGAAGACTTATACACCTTTCCCTCCTCCACAACCAGAGAGCAAGGTCAGTGGAAATTATCAGTGTGTTTGCTCTGATAAAATTTTTGAAACAAAAAAAAATGTGGCAGTCAGTTTTATTGGTGGAGGAATCCAGAGTACCTGGAGAAAACCACAGACCTGCCGCAAGTCACTGACAGACTCTTATCACATAATGTTGAATCGAGTACGCCTCGCCATGAGCGGGATTCAAATTCACATCTTTAGTGGTGATAGGCACTGATTGCGCAGGTAGCTGTAAATCCAACTGTCATGCAATCACAACCACAACGGCCCCTTTGATTTCATTATCACAGAAATTAACATTCCAGAGAACTGTTTAAATTATCACAGAAACTAACATTCCAGAGAACTGTTTAAATTATCACAGAAACTAACATTCCAGAGAACTGTTTAAATTGTCACAGAAACTAACATTCCAGAGAACTGTTTAAATTGTCACAGAAACTAACATTCCAGAGAACTGTTTAAATTGTCACAGAAACTAACATTCCAGAGAACTGTTTAAATTGTTTTTGTGGGAAAGATGTCTTCTGAAACATTAATGAAAAAAATTGCAGAAAATTTGGCTGTAATCTTGCGGAAAAGTAATATTCTTTTTACAGAATCTTAATGTTAAAATGCAGAAATGTAACATGCTTGGAAATCAAGGTACTGGCATGGGACAGACACAAAAAATGTATATTTAATATATTTAATGTGCTTTCAAAGAGAATAAACAATAGAAATGATGAAAAAATATTTGAATGAAACAATATTTTCAAAGTAAAAATTGTTCATCTGAAGAATGTTTTCTTTCATTTTATATATTATAGGTTGATAAAGAACTTGCTACTGGAGAATACTTCCTGAAACCAAGTACCAAAAAGGCCAAAATTCAGGCCGAAAAGAAAGTAAGTCATTTTTATGTCATAAAATTGTACCAAAAAATGTTCTTTCAGATTTAGTTTAACGAGCATAACAGTTAAGCATTATTATTATCAAAAAAATTAAAATTTCTTTGAAAAAAAACAGAAGTTATTTTTCATATTTTTACTTCCAAGATATCCAATAATGAAACAAATGATTTATCTGAGGTTCAGATAAAGATATAGAGAATCTAGCACCGAGGAAGTGCAAGATAGGAAAATCTCCGACACCCTTGGACAAGACAAGAATATCTTCCACCCCTAAAAATAGGAACTGGCTTATCTTTTTAGTGAGAAATACATCTCATAATCAGCACAATTACTTATTGATATAACATAAGTTTCAAACAATAATATCCTTTTATTTGTTGAATCAGGAAAAGCAGAAAGAAGCATTGGAAAAGAAACAGGAGAAGAGAGCACAAGCATTTATACCACCAAAAGAAACAGAAGAACGGGCAGCTAAAAAACAGAAAAAATCAGGTTTGGGATACTTTTAATTTTTGGGGTCATTTTAAGGATTTATTTACATTATTGTTTATTTTATTCCCATAAATACAACAACGTTTCGGCCATTGACCTTTGTCATGGTGAAAACATTCCAATGAAATCTGTTCACATTCCTGCTTTTACCTCAAGTCACTTTAAAGTTATAGTTATTTTGTTTTAGTTTGTAATAGCAGGAATGTGATTTTATTACAATTTGAAGAAGGATGCTGGTTTAAATATCAGTGTATTTATGGGAATCAAATTAATAATGATGTATATATTGCTTCCCGTTGGACAAATTAGAGAAAAATTATGGATTTTCTCACTATTCAGTAGCTCTCAGAACTGTTGTAATTTGAAATGTTTCCCATTTACCTATGTATGACCTTTTTGTTTTGGGATTGTATTTTGAGAGACTGTTGATAGGTATAATAAATAAAATTATTGTTATGTACTGCTCCCTAACCATACTTCTGTTCTACTTCAACATTTTTGTACATTGGTCGGACCACATTTCAGCCTCCATCCCCATCAGCTTGTTATTTCATGCAAAACAGAATGTGTCCGAGTGCTGTCTTGTATTTCTCTTATATTTCAATCATTGTACTGACTAGATTCTAACCAAATTTTCAATGTGCCTGATTTTAACCAAGCCAGTAGTATTCAGATAACATATGGAGTTTTTGATTGGCTGTTCCATAATACTTTTTGTAAGATTGTTACTTTAAGACAACATGCAGGCTACATTGTGCTTCTTCTTGAGATTGTTAAATTAAAAATATGATTTCTAGATGATAACATTAGTTTTATTTGAAGTAAACCATTCTTTGTTTTATGTGCTTGAAGTTTATTATTAAATAAAGATCAAGAGCATACATGTATACAAATATCAGTTATGCCCCTTGAAAATGTAAAAAAAAAATACAAGAATAAATTGTTTGTGGGTTTATCATTCCTGTTTCGTGTGATTGCTACCAGTACCTGTGACAAACTACATGTCATTTAGTAAGAAAGGATGTGGATGTAAATGAACATGAGAAACTATCCAACATTACACTTAGACACGAAGTCAAGTAAATGAACAGCACTTTCATTGGTCAGGTCTGATTTTAGAAAAGTTTCAAGCTTCTGTTTCAAGTTTTTGTGTCTTGAAAATATACTGAGCATTTTGGGACCATACATCTCTTTTTCGTCATATTTATGAGAAGTCACAAACAAGTTTTCACTGTGCACCTGTATTTTACCTACTTGTTATGTTTAAATTTCAGATGATAAAGTAGATGTTGAAGAATTAAAAAAGAAAATTAAGAAATCTCAGGTAAATTATAGCGCTGTCATTCGCTCATCGTCAAACCGCATCACCTCGAGTGTGGTAGATCGTCGGGTCTAACCAAATACAAAAAAAATTGGTATTATCTGCTTTATGCTACACACAGCTTTCAGAATAAAAGCAAAGACTGGATGGCTCAGAATCAGAATAAAGTTTCTGAGTGTGATGACATACTTACCCACTGACTTGTTTCAGTCAGCTAGCACTATAAAGATCCAAAATGCAACTTGTTTTTGCTATGTAATGCTGAAAAATTGCTCAACAGTCACTCACTCATCAAGAAGATTTTTCTAATGGCACTTACATCTATATTTATTATATTTATATTGCACTTAATATACTTGTATATTTTTTTTACTGATGAACTGTAATGTTCAAAAGTTAATAAAGAATTTGAATAATATTTCAAAATCTTCAAATTTAGACCTTAGCTTGTAAAATATTGGATATTTTAATGACTTCAAATTTGAAAAATAATATAGTTGCTGATAGAGAATAAATTACATGTAAATTTCATAGCAATCAATTGTTTATTAGGTTGCTGATTCCTTCATAGACGAACAGTCCACCATTACAGTAATATTTCGATAAATAATGAGTAATATAGGATACGTTTATACAGGGTCCGAAATTACTCTAGGTCTGAATTTCACCTGTCTAGTCAAAGTTGCTTATCCATAGCCTGTGTGTCTAGACGATTTCCGATTTTCAAAAATTACTTTCCATGTTTAGTCAATTAAAAAGTGTTGTCATGTATTCAAGAATTTTTGTGACTTTGATCGCAAATGGAAAGTCAACCTAAATTCTATCCCTGTTTATATAATTTCAGAAAAAGAAGATCGGTCAGTCATCTGGATCCTGACATGACATTAAAGATTCTAGAATAAGCAGTATATAGTTGGTAAAGAGTTGAAGACCTTTGCTCAAAATAGATTTTATAACAATGTGCAAGGTCTTGCCAGTGTTGTAAATGTATATATACATGTACATGTATTATTTTTACATTGTGTACATTGACTTATTGATCATTTATGTACAGTAAAATGATATATATTGTTATTTTGAATGAACTTATTACAGGCACTGTAAAATTATCTTCAGTGTACAATCTTGACATGTTATGAAAATAAAAGTTTACATTGCTTTGTGTTTTATTTGCAATTCAAGTAACATATTTTCCTGGACAGTAAAGTCTATGTGGGTCATAGGTCAAATTTTCTATATACATAATTGGACCTCATTGGTGGTTTAATGGTTAGAGTGCCTGTCTTGAGTATGAATATGGGTTCATGACCCAGTCACTCAGGTCAAACCAAAGACTATAAAATTGTGATTTGCTGCTTCTCCACAAAGCATGCAACATTAAGTAACAAGAGCAAAGAATGTTTGGCACATAATCAGGATCATGTGTCAGGTTGGAGCAACTTGTCCATCCACAGACTGTTGTTTCAGTGAGCTAGCAGTTATCAAGAGGGGAGTGTTGTGATCACATTTACTGTTTTAACCCCACCACATTTTTGTCCCGTCACAAGCCAGGACCAGGATTTCCAACATCATATGCTATGGTTTTTTCTTGTGTTCAGTCAGTTAAGGTGAGAAGTGATTGTTCGTTTTTAGCTCACCTTGTCAAAGGTAATGTGAGCTTTTGCCATCACTTGGTGTCCGTCGTCTGTCGTCCGTTAACTTTTAACATTTTAATTTTCTCCTCTGAAACCCCTTAAGCCAAATGAACTGAAACTTGGTAGGAAGCATCTATGGAAGGTCCCCTATAAAGATTGCTCATTTTGTCCCGATCTATTAACAAACATGGCCGAAACAGGCAATTCTTGTTTCTGAGTGGCTGTTTTATTTTAATCTTCTCCTCTGTAACCGCATGGCCAAATGAACCGAAACTTGGTAGGAAGCATCTATGGAAGGTCCTTTATAAAGATTGCTCATTTCGTTGCGATCCATTATCAAACATGGCCGACACAGGCAATTCTTGTTTCTGATTGGTTGATTTCTAAAAAATCTTCTCTGAAACCGCTTGACCAAATAAACCGAAACTTGGTAGGAAGTATCTATGGGAGGTCCTCTATTAAGATTGCTCATTTCGTTGCGATCCGTTATCAAACATGGCCACCACAGGCAATTCTTGTTTCTGATTGGTCAATTTCTAAAAAATCTTTTTCTCTGAAACCACTTGGCCAACTGAACTGAAACTTGGTAGGAAGCATCCTTGGAAGGTCCTCTATAAAGATTGCTCATTTAGTTCAGATCCATTAACAAACATGGCCACCACAGGCAATTCTTGTTTCTGATTGGCCAATTTAAAAAAAATCTTCTCCTCTGAAACTGCTTGACAAAATGAACCGAATCTTGATAGGAAGCATCCATTGATGGTCCTCTATAAAGATGGGTCATTAATTTCCGATCCGTTAACAAACATGGCCACCACAGGCAATTCTTGTTTCTGATTGGTCGATTTCTAAAAAATATTCTTCTCTGAAACTGCTTGGCCAAATGAACCAAAACTTGGTAGGAAGCACCATGGAAGGTTCTGTATACAGTTTCCTCAAAGCAGAATGAAAGGTGAGCGACACAGGCTCAGCCCACTGAGCCTCTAGTGTTGATATGGGTGGAATTGTTGACCTTCACTGTTTAAACTTTCTTTTCATAAATGTAGTCAAATACATGTATATATTTGCAGGTTTTAAACTATTGTGATTTTGATGGCAGATCAATATCAATCTGATTAAAACCAGCTGTTATAATACACTATACAACCCACCTGATTACAGGTCATGTCCATATGATCCTCTGATCAGCTAATGAAACCACGAAATCTTAACAGCACCTTTGGTGCCTTTATGGTATTGCATCACACATGTAAATTTCTCTGATTGGTTGATTTTTATTAATAAGTATTTATAATTGGTATTTGCTGCTTCTCCACTAAGCACACAACTTTAAGGAGTAAGAGCAAAGACTGGTTGACTCAGAATTCAATTAGCTAATACTATAAAGATTAAGCATGTTGGTCTAGTACAAAGTGGATATCATCCTTTCATTGAAACTGGTCAATAGAGTAGTCATCCCATTTATTTTCAAGAGGCATAACTCTAAAAGTGGAATAATTGGTCAGAATCTTTTAATTGTATGTTGTTTTTCAGTTTTAAATACTTCAAGTTTTAGACCTCTGTGTCATATAATTTCTGTGGAGAGGCAAGGATTTGTATTTAAATCCTTGGAAGAGGTTAATTGCAAGTAATTCTAAAATTCAAATTAGCAGTAACCCTTACAATAGTGCAGCTTATTGAGTAAATATCAGGGGCGTATCCAGGATTTCAAGTTAGGGGGGGCACACTTAAAAAAATTGCACCGAGCGGAGGGAGACACAAAAAAATTTGGGGTATTTCGTGTGAAAAATCACGATTTTAAGCCAAAAAATCTTATTTTTTCCAATGTTAGGGGGGGGGGGGCGCGCGCCGGGTGCGCCCCCACTTGGATCCGCCCCTGAATATTGTTTATAACAAATTGAAATTTTAATCAGTAAAACTAAATTTAATTCTGACCAGACATAGTTTTACCCTGGCGTTTGCTTGACAAATTGGTTTCCAAACCAGTTACCACTTTTAAGATATCAACTATATTTGTAGGTACACTATTACAATGGAAATATATTTGTTTTAACAATGGAGAATAATCCTTGACATACGAAACTTGGAAAATATAATTTATTCAGAAACGTGGTTAGAAATTTATATATTTGCAGGAAAATGTCTTTAATATTTAGTGATTGAGAAAATGGCAGTCTCGACGTTGCAGATGCGACCATTTCAGTGAACCTCGATATTAATGAGGTTATTGGGTTCTTAGTCCTACCCGTTCAAATTTCTCGGACTTTTCTATTTTGGTAGAAGTGTTTCGAATGATTTATTTACTTCCGGTTAAGAAAAATAATCATGTGAGAGACATACATCGTAGAAGATCAAAAACCATATAAGTAACCGTATGTTCTTTCTGATTTAACAATATATTTTGTCTCCCGCTACAACCGATTTCCGTCTTTAGTTAGATACGATAACGTAACCCTCAGCCCGCTTTTGCTCCCAAGCGAGGGTTACGATTCGGTCCCATTCAACGTAATGGAGCAGCGCCCGGAGTGATTCACACCGGGCGGTTTTTTGTCCTAATTCCGTTGAAGTGGTTGGAAAAATTAACGGGGGTGAAAGATAAATATATTTAGATAAAGCTTGAGGTGTTAAGTAAATGCTGCATCAATTCATGTTATGCAGTATGCACGCTACGGTAAAAACTCTTTCAGATTTGCTGTATCTACATTGTGGAACAGCCTCCCAGATCATTTTAGGACTGAAAATAGCTTCTCTCAATTCAAGAGTCTTTTGCAGTCCTGGAATGGGTCCAAATGTTGCTGTTCTGCATGTGGTAGTCCGAGATTCCTCTGTCGTTTAACGGCATTGATAAAGTTTCTTGTAGCCGTTCAACGACAGAGCGTGCTATATACGGAAAACAGCGGATTTGCTTCTCCAACTCTGGGTCAGCACATTTCCACGTTTCGTGGCTATCGGATTTTATTTTCTATCATAAACCTTATATAAATCGCTTCACCAATCATTTTTCTATTCATTCATAAACATCTTACCCTCAGAAAGTGGTGTTACACTCCATTACAGCACGATTTTGCCTTAGATCCTATGATTTCGACATTTGTCTTCCATTTTACAAACATTTGTCACGTGACTACGAGAAAACTACTATTACCGCAATGTATCATGGGAGATGATTTGCATATAAACAAACAAACAAATATTTTTATTGCCAATCATAGGTGCCTGTTAAGGCAGAACAATTAACATAAAATTTAATACAGTTGATTATATTGATTGGTAATGATTTTAACAGCAAATTTAGTGAATTACAGATAACCATAAGAAAAAAAAATGTAGTACCTTGTCCAAAAACAAAAAGGGGGAACGTAACACATGCTCTTTCCGAAGCCCGTTGGTAACACTCTGCCATTGAATCTTTTCTTTCCAACACATTCTGTATTATTTCCTTCTGCTCTGCTTTGATCTGTAGATGGACTGTTTGTCCTGCAGAATACGCTTAAATGTATCGTCTTCCATGTGATTTGAATGTTGTTTACGTATGCAAATAATGCTCCAAATAATTTGGCACGCTGCATTAATTAGCTCCCATCATGCAATGCGTTGCTGTCATCATTCAGTTAGTATCGCGAGATCCCGTGTGTAGATTCGAAAATGGAAGTCAAATGGCGGAATAATAGGATCTAAGGCAAAATCGTGCTGTAATGGAGTGTAACACCACTTTCTGAGGGTAAGATGGTTATGAATGAATAGAAAAATGATTGGTGAAGCGATTTATATAAGGTTTATGATAGAAAATAAAATCCGATAGCCACGAAACGTGGAAATGTGCCGATCCTATGGCCGTGAGGCAAATTCGATGGTTTCCGTATATAGCACCCTCTGTCGTTGAACGGCTACAAGCAACTTTATCAATGCCGTTAAACGACAGAGGAATCTCGGACTATGCATGTGGATGATTAAAATTTTGCTTCTGGTTTGCTTATATTTTTTTATTTTTTATTTTTTTAATTATTAATTTTTTTTAGTTTGGCTTGAAAATTTTATATTCTTTGATTTTTTAGTTAGACAGTGCTGCTTTTACTGATTATGTTGGTACCAGTTTTAAGTATTCAGTATTATTATTTTATTATTTATTTTTTTTACCTGCTGCTTCTTTTTTAAATGCTGCTTTATGTTGGAGCATCTGTGTGTGGATCTTGAACAAGAGTCCAAAGAGGCACTTGGGTTCTTGTTCAGATCTATACACAGTCCTCCTTTTTATGCCTGTATGTCTTAGCTTAATTTAGTTTGTAACTTTGCATATGACTTGTGTTGTTTTATTGTTAATGTATATTCGGTAAAAAGCTCCTTAAAGCTTATGTTGTACTGTTTTATTATGTGCCGAATCAAAATAAAGTTTTCTTATCTTATCTTATTCTTATGGTAGACTTGCATCCATCTGAAAATTTGAATGCATGAGATCTTCTTTCTGTCAGACATTTTGTTTACAAGTTGCTATTTCACGTACACTTTTGGAGATATCCTTATTTGGATCGATTGCCGTACATATCGTAGTAAAAGTTTTCCATATTTGGCATTCAGATCCATATATAGATAGGCTCTGCCCATCACAAGAGTCTATGTAAGGTGTCATGGCAGACAAGAAACAATTTTCGAATACGAAATCGATCGTGAAGGTAGAAACAGGTATTGTAACACTTATTTCGTATCACCATTACTTAAAAATTGTAGGGAATAACAAGCTATGACCACATATGCAAAAAGAAAGTTGAAATATTCACAGAACGAAAATTTTAATTTGCTCCATTACGTTGAATGGGACCGATTCGTAACCCTCGCTGGGAGCAAAAGTGGACTGAGGGTTACGTTATCGTATCTAGTCTTTAGTCTGAGAGCAAATCTATTTGATACTGCCTTAAGGGGCCGACCATTTAACTTGCAGGGCCAAGAGGGGGTTATGGTTTTTTGTTTCTTTCAGATTTTTTTTTCGGACAACACAAGAGTTCGAATATTTATTTATTTTGTCGTGCAAAGTGCAAATTTTTTTTCCAGAATTTAACATTAGGTTATATTTTAACAAAAACTCTGAATCAGATTATTTTTTTTTCCTCCACCAAAATCAGAATATTTTTTTCAGTAACATTGGGAATCAGAATATTTTTTTAGAAAGTCACTTGACAAATGTTTGAAAGTGAAATAGCAAAATGAGAGGGTCTAATGGAAAATCGTTCAGTAATCGAGTGTAACACCACTTTCTGAGGGTAAGATGGTTATGAATGAATAGAAAAATGATTGGTGAAGCGATTTATATAAGGGTTTCGGATAGAAAATAAAATCTGATAGCCACGAAACGTGAAAATGTGCCAACCCGGGGGTTGGGGCGGCAAATCCGCTGTTTTCCTTATGGAGAGCGCTCTGCCGTTGGATGGCAGAGGAATCACGGACTAACGGAATTCTAATCCCAACGGGATTAGGGCACAGGTAGGGTACCGTTGATCTCGTTGAGATTTGACTTCCGAAGACATTTTCTGATCAGTATCAATTAACTGGAGATGCATAACTGCGGAACCGTAACTCTTTATGGTCTTCTTTTTTTTTTTGGTGGACCAACAAAAAAGGACCATATAGAGCTACGGTTCCACAGCTAGGAGATGCAGAGCAGAAAATTTCTCGTTGAGATTTGACTTCCGAAGAAAGTTTCTGCTCTGTATCAATTGACTGGAGATACAGAGCAGAACATTTCTTTCGAAGTCAAAGCTCAAGAGATTAGGGTAGTGTACGCCCTTTCCCCCTGTGACTGGGTATATTTACACTGTATCCGTTCTGCCTACTTTTAATTTACATATTTAACTTGTGTACAATTATATATTGTTAACCGCATCGGTGTTGTAATTGTTTGCATGCCCTGCTCGAGTGCAGTAGATCATGTGTTTGAGCCCCGATCGTGTCAAACAAAAGACTGTAAAATTGGAATTTGTTATTTCCCCGCTAAGCTAAGGAGAAAGAGCAAAGGCTGGTTGAATCAGGATACTGACTACTGTGTCCGAGTGGGGCGACATGTTTATCCACTGACTGTTGTTTCAGTGAGCTAGATAACAATCCAACTAAGCGGACCTCATCATATCATTGAACATTAACTTGTTCTCGCCATGATACAGCTGAAAAATTTCTGAGTTGGGGTTAAACAACAATCATTCTCTCACTATGTATATTGTAAAGGATAACATTAAGCTATTGCTTGATAAAATTGGTTAATGAATAACAAGTCAAGTGAAATTGGCAGAGCCCCGATCTATTACAACACAATGCTAGGAAAATATCAATTTTGATAATGCCAATTTTCAAATCAATGCTTCTTTTCCCTCAATCTTTGCCTGGACTACTTTTTCACTTTTTACTCCCAGCCTTATGACCTTTCTTGACCAGCCAATGAATTAATTTGATAACCTTCATTGCAGAATTTCAATGACCTTGTGTTTTCCCTCTATTTCATTTAAATATGTATATGTATTGATACACACATCAGCCCTATATAGCAGTTACACATGTAAGTTACCATGACTACAGTAAGGCATTTAATTTACTTGAAAGATGAGGAAAAATGTTAAATTGTTGATAATTGACACTAGAATTGTTTACTTGTAACTTGTTCGAATAAAAGACTGGCAAAAATATATTTTAAAATATTTCTCTGGAACATGGAATGATCCCAATAATTTAAAGTGCAATGATTCTTACTGGCCTACAGAAAGATTTATCATCTTTAGCCCTCTTTGAGTGCTTTGTTCTAATTTTTGTCTGTCGAACAGCACATGTATCTGTTGCTGTTCCAGGCTTATCCTTCATACATTTTACGAAATTGTCTTCATTTCATAACTATCAAAAATGGATTGGTTATGCCTCCCCCATAAATCTGGTAGTCACAATTCTTCTGAAAAATTTATCATGGTGACACCTAATACACATCATCATGACATGCTTTGTAAACCAATCAAAAATGATCTTTGGAAATGGCTACTTTAGTGATCTATATCAGCGAGGGATGATCTTTGAATATTTTCAGATTATGCAAATAAAAAATCGAAAACAAATTACAAATGTAACAATTTTTTGGAAAAACTAATATTGTTGGTGAGTGGAATTAAGATACAGAAATTTTAACAGTCTTTGCTTTAATTTTTTTCACCTACTTGTCGAAAGTCAAATTTAGAAAAAATTTATATTTATTTAAAAAAATTCTTTCATAATGTTCACTTTTCTGAATCCAGTTTTACTTGTCCAAGGCTTTGGGCAAATGGGTAAGCATGAAAACTGTTTAATGTTTACACTTAATTACAAAATGTATGTATTACAAGTTTACTTAGAAATTACAAGTTCCCAACAAGTTTTTTTTAGCTTAAGCCTAAGATACACAAAAAATACAGGCAAAAAAAAAAGATTTGTACACCAAACAAAAGGAAAACCACAACTGAACAACATATTTTGATTTATATTATATAACCTCCCATTTTGCATGTTTTTGTCAAATTTCTTGCCTTTTTCCCACGATATTGCTTTTCATACATCAACCTTATTTCAACAAAACAAAGTGCATGCATCTTCCATATATAGCTTTCAATTTTTCAGCAAACCACCATACGAATGATCCAATAGCTGCTGCTTACCCTAGTAGTAGTATCGCTTTAAATATATGTGATGTTTGTGTAGTATCATCTAGTTTTTCTTGGTTTGACTGAAAGAAAACAAACAGGTATTTTTTAAATTTAATTTTATATTTCTTATTTTTCAAATATGCATAAATAAAAATGTTTGAATACCTGAATGGATGTTCGGCATTTACTTTGAAATTTGGATCGGGAAGAACCTTCAGGATGTTATTGACAGTATATGTGTGCTCAGGGACTGTCAGCGGCAATGTAAGGGTTAGCATGCTGGCCTCAAGTGCAATAGATCGTGGGTTCGAGCCCCAATTGGGTCAAACCAAAGACTATAAAATTAGTATTTGTTGCTTCTTCGCTAAGCACGCAGCATTAAGAGAATGGGCAACGACTGGCATGCTCGGAATCAAGAATAATGTGTCTTGAGAGGGGCGACATGTCTACCCGCAGACTGTTGTTTCAGTGAGCTAGCACTATAAAAATCCAACTAAGCATGTTGGTCTAGTACAAAGCGGACCTCATCATCATCACATTGAAAATTAACTTGTTCTTGCCATGATATAGCTGAAAAATTTGAGTTGCCGTTAAACAAAAATCACTCACTTACTATGTGTCATCTACTACCCCAGAATGCTGAATTAGGATTTGTATTCCGTTAACTTCATGAGGGGACTTCACGAGAGCACACAAGTCAGAAGAAATTTAAAAAAATAAAGATAAAATTCAATAATAGATTTTAGACAATACAGGGAATGGGAAAAGCTCTAACTGATAAGTATATTCTTCTACATTTATCCAGTGTATATTGGGATAGGGTTGTGGTGTTTAGTGCCACTTTCAACAATATTTCAGTTATATCAAGGCTGTCAGTTTTATTGTTGGAGGAAACCAGAGTACCCAGAGAAAACCATCGACCTGCCACTGTCACTGACAAACTTTATCACATAACGTTTTATCAAGTACGCCTCGCCATTAGCAGGATTTGAACTCACAAGGTGTATATTGGCGCCAAAAGCACATGATTCAAATAAACAATTAATTGAGACACAGAAAATACAACATGAGAACTAGCAAATTTCTGAAGGAATTGCATAATTGTTGGTTTCTTTTAGCTAGGTTTAATAATTTGCCAGACAAGAATCATGCTATATATAAGAGGAAAGAAAAATTTACAAGTAGGAATCTCATTTGTCATAGACTTTGGAAATTTTACAATATGGAATCAAAGTCATCTAATTTATTATAAATCATAAATCATGGAAAATTATTTACCATTAATAGGAATCAATGTCATCTAATTTATCAAATCATAAATCTGGAAAAATTACAACTAGTAATCTGGTTCTTAAGACATGCTATTACTTACAGAGCTGCCCTGGTCTCTGATTGGACGAGGCATTCATAGTTTCTTCTCCATAACTACTGCATGCCAAGTCATCAGACCTGTCATAAATGATCATCAAGAGATCCTTAAGAAATATTGTTACCATACTTGGCAGTTATATAACTCAAATTTGAGAAATTGGTGTTTATATCATAAGGAATTAACAATTCAAGCAATCCATGTTATTCAAGCCATCCAAGTTTGAGCCACTGAAGTTCGACTGTATTCAAATTTGCTACCCTTGTCTAGTTTAATATGTATTTACTAAGGCACTGACTTCATCGATCTCTAGAACAACTGCATGCCATGTCAACTGCAGACTTGCAAGACATGATTTCTATATACAAAAATGTAGGATGGGGGTAGCTTTCAGGTCAATTTTAAATCCATGTTGGCTGATGACCTGTTTCCTTTAAATTAAAGAATTAAAATTACATTAACACCAAAAGTGCAGGAATGTGATATTGGTAAGAATTTTATACATATAAGAATACACAGAAGTTGCTTTACGGACTCTTTTTGACAATGTCATGTTTTTTTCTTTTAAAATTTCACTAGAACTTACAGAGCTGCTGTTAAAAGTCTTGAAGGGAATATTCCATCTTGTCTTGATGATTTGATTTGATTTGATTTATTGTGTTTAATGCCACTTTCAGCAATATTTCAGCCATATCATGGCGACCAGTTTTAGTGGTGGAAGAAGCCGGAGTGCTCGGAGAGAACCACTGACCATGGGCAAGCAACTGGTAAACTTTATCACTTGCAGCTGCGAGTCGAGTGCACCCTATTTTGTAATTTACAAAGCCGGGTGCGAACCCACGCTGTATTGGTGATAGGCTTGTATGAGTTGTTAGGTAATCCAACTACCTAACTCATTGAGCCCCCCCCCCCCACCCCCATCCCCCCCGGGCCCTCCATCTTGTCTAAAACATAAATATACATAGGATAATTAGTACTTGGCTAACCCCCTTTTTTCAGATAGATGAGTGCAGGTACAGTGGACCAATTTTCTGCTCAAATAAGATCATTGTCAGACTTGCCCGGTGAATCCAAAGATTCTATCGTAGACAATAGAGGCTCGGCTGGTGTCATTCATCGTATTGAGTGCAATACAGCATCCATAAAGTTTACTGGTACTGTTATAACTGGTCTCTCAGACGAAGAAATATCATCGGACGAAGAGCAGGATTATTCCCTGAAGGAAATAGGACCGATCGATCAAGAGACATTGAAAAAAATCAACGAAAAATTTGTACCGGAAGATGACGATGATATGGTAAAATTGGAAATTGACTTGAAAAAACGTGCTTTAGGTGACTCCAATAAGGAGGACGTTGTTACCAAGACAACTAAAAGTGAAAAAACTGAATCACCCAGTCATTTTAGTCAGAATAGGTTTAACCCATTTGATAGAGATTTACACATGGAAGAAGACTATTTTGATTTTGAAAATGTTAGACCCAATTCAGGTAAGAATGTACATTTATATTAGCATAGTAAGACTTCATTATTGCATCAAATTTTTATTTTTTTTTAAATGTAATTTTCAATAATTGTTTTTTTTATTATTTAACTTGTTTATGTAGCACATGCTAAGATTGAAATGCCATCAAATTGACAAATGTCAGCTACTAAATTGCAACTCAGGATATATGTCTTCATTAAAAGACAACAGGAACATGAAGGTTAGTGGATTTTTCCTATACTGTCTTCTGCTTAAACAAAATTTGTTTGATTTTCTGCTATTAGAATTGAAATAATTCATGGAAGTCATAGTTTCATTATTTTTGTTGCCATTTATCCTTTCCTTTTGCTCTGAATAATTTGTTTATGATAATTATGTTTCCCATGTAAAAATCTCCCACAAACTATGGCTTGAATAAGGAATTACATATAATATTTTATTGTTTACAGGGTCGTTTCAAAGTTCATCATGGGGTAACTTATCAGAAATCAATGACGAAATTACTATCAATGCTGAGCTAGGGTTAGCAGAGGATCATTTTTCACATCCAGAGGTATGTTATAGTATACCATTCAAGCTAAGTAGAAAAAAAATCAACATGACAGCTGTTCTTATGTAAATTTCAGAATTTTTTATCTGTGTTAGTGTTATTTTCAGGCTGTTATGTCAAAGTTCAAATGTTGATTAACAATCATTTTACAATGAACAATGAAACATGTCTTAACTGGACCATGAACAAACAGGTACCGTGCCAAATCATGCCACAAAATTTAGTCCTAAGATGGAAATTTTGTAAATATTACCTGTCTGGTAAGAACAAAAAAGCTATTATGTTTATAAGGATTTTGTTGTATACTGGTATACTGTACTGAGTATAAGTGGACAGTTTTTTTAGCTGTATAATAGAAGTATCATATAATAATGTGTAGGACATTTTTGTTTGTCTGTTTTATTATGTACAAGAACATCGGTGGTGTAATGGGTAGCATGCTCGCCTTGATTGTGGTATATTGTGGGTTGCACCATGGCACGCAGCATTAAGGAGAAATAGCAAATACTGGTTGGCTCGGAATCAGGATGCAATTTAATGTACCAGAGTGGAGCAGCATTGCATCCCAGTTGTTTCAGTGAGCTCTAGTATAAAGTGAACCTCATCATAATGTAACTTGTTTCTATTATAATATAGCTGAAAAATAGCTCATTTGGCATTAAACAACAATCAATCACCATAATAGTATAGACAAGCACTAGGCTAATATAACTAAAAAAACTGAATTAACAACCTGCACTATATGTGTCAACCAACAGAAACACATCATTCTGACTTACAGCTAATTGAAGTTTATGCTTTGAGATAGTAATTCTGAACACCGTACATTACAGAAAGTTAGCAGTTCTAAACACTCAACATTAATGAAAGTTAGTAAGGGATTAAAGTTGTCCTTATGAATATGTTTTACATTTTTTTGCCAGGGACACTTTGGTTTAAGTAGTAATGAAGAATTAGAGATGGCTATTGATAACTGTAAGGAAATGATCAGTAAAGCACAGCCTCATTCTGACAGGATGAAAAATTTAATACAAAAATTGATACAACTGAGGCTGAAATTACAGGAACTGAAGGTAGTTATATCAAAGATTTATACACAGCATTTAAGTAGAACACAAAATGTAAAATCAGGAATGAGGGTAAAGAGTAGTATAATTCTTACCTATTATCTTAGACCCCTTCAAAGGACATTACATTCAGAAGTTTAGGTCAGTTATGTTGCATTATTGTGAGTTCAAACCCCGTTCATGGGGAGGTATACTCGATACAATATTATGTGATAAAGTTGGTCAGTGACTTGCGACAGGTCTGTGGTTTTCCCAGGGCACTCCGGTTTCCTCCACTAATAAAACTGACTGCCACGATATACATGTAGCTGAAATATTGTTGAAAGTGACATTAATTACCATAAAATATGTGATAAAATTTGTATGCCGTCACTGCTATACACAAGGTCAGGGAACAAAAGAGGAAAGCCAAGTTCAATTTTGTTCATTGCCACTTTTTCTGTTTGCTTTAGACGGAAGCAGGGGCATCCATGTCCTTTGCCACTTTTTCTGTTTGCTTTAGACGGAAGCAGGGGCATCCATGTCCTTTGCCACTTTTTCTGTTTGCTTTAGACGGAAGCAGGGACATTCATGTCCTTTGCCACTTTTTCTGTTTGCTTTAGACGGAAGCAGGGGCATCCATGTCCTTTGCCACTTTTTCTGTTTACTTTAGACGGAAGCAGGGGCATCCATGTCCTTTGCCACTTTTTCTGTTTACTTTAGACGGAAGCAGGGGCATCCATGTTCTATGGACACATTCTTACATATTATTTTTGCAGTAAACACATCTACAGTGGAATATTGTTTCAATGTGACATTACCAATTCAAGGTAAATAATCACTTCATAATAACAACAATTGTCTTGTTTTGCAGGAGGGACCAGAACCAGTATCATCAGGTGTAAAAGTGGTGCTGGGTCATAAGTTCACAGTGCAAGAAAGTCATAGTACCAAACATTATTGTGAAAAATGTAATGCAATGATACTTGGAGTTATTCAAGCATGGCTAAAATGTTCAGGTAAGGAAGGACTGGTTGTGAGTATGCAGAACATCAGCTATAAGAAAGAAAAAAATACAGTGTACCCTGATTATAAAGCCCCTCCTTAATCCACTTATCACGATCAAGTTTCAAAGTCTGTATTTCAAAATCATAAAGTTTATATGTAAGAAGTGTTAAAGATATAATGTACCAAAGGGGTAATCAAAATTCGTAAATCGAAGGTCAGACAACACAATGGCAAAAAGAACAAAAGGACCAACAACGATCTACAAAACATCACACATAAAACTAAAGATCAAGTAACACGAACCCCACTAAGACCAGGGGTGAACTCAGGTGTTCCTTCGATAATATTGCCACCCTCACTTATTGCCAAAATATAACTTGAACCAGAGAGGGTTAGTATAATGATGGTGTACTGTACTTTAATCATATGACACTTCCATTAGACTGTCCTTCGCTTCATCTCATAGTGTTCAGGCCTTCAGTGTCATTTTTGTCGAGTAGTAAATTAGTTAAAAAACTAAACCAACATAATTAAATATCATCTTGCCCTCAGTGGCTTACCAATGAAGGTTTTAATTACTACTGAATTATGTAAGTGTACAAAAACAATTTTTATACGACCACAAAAATTGTGAAACAAGATAAATCATCGTTAAATGTCAAAAATACAATTGGTCCAACATATATTGTGTCCAGCAATTTACTGTGTCAAGCCAAATACTTTGTCAACATGCTGCAGACGTATCATGCTACACTCTGCACAACCCTTTATTTTATGTTTTAAAGATGTCAAAAATCTTTGAACCTTCAATTTAAAAAAAATAGATTTAGAAATAGTTGCAGTCTTTAGTATTTAGTATCAATTATTATATTTCAGACTGTGGTTACAATTGTCATGAGAAATGTGTCAAAGGTATCAAAAGAACTTGTGCAAGTTTAAAGGTATGGGAGATATTGTTAACAATTGACATAGTTGCCATAGAAACAGACTTATTATTATTTATTTTATGAATTATGAATAAATAGCACCTCTTTTAACATGACCATTTGTATAAAGGTCCTTATTTCAACTTTATCATTTAACATATCAATGGTGGATATGCGGCACATATCTTAAACGAAAGACCTTTAAATATTTTATTAAAAGGGGGAGATAATTCATTTCCAGCTTCTCACTGTAGCTTATTCCATCACAGAACATATGTGCATAGAAAATTACCATGGAAAGTACTAGTAGATATGTGTTTCTTTCTTCAGGTTGCAGAGAATGGCACTTTCTGTTTATCAATTTGTCCAGACAGAGGGTTATCATCACAGAATTACAGATGTGCAGAATGTAGGAGTCCCATCTCATTTAGTAAGTACAGCAAAACCTCTCTGAAGAGACGGGAGAAGGACAAAGTGGTCTTTTAATACAGGTATTCTCTTAATAAAGATTCAAATTACACAAAATGCACAAGGATAGAAAGTGAATTGAAGGTCCTTTAGAGAGTGATTTGGTGATTGTTGTTTAATGCCAAATGAGCAATTTTTTAGCTATATCATAGAGAATGTCCTTCAGAACAGGTCTTTGCTTAATACATATGGTCTTTAAGGCAGGTTTGACTGTGTCTAGACTTATTATAATTATTCCACTGATTTTATGGTCAGACATTATACGAGCAACAGTCACATACAATTTCTCTTTAAAGAGAAGAAAGACATTATGGAGGATGTAGTCATATAGAAGAAAACTGCTGTTCTATTGGTTGATAAGATTTACTAATATAACCAATCTGATGCTGTTCAATAAAATGGGAAACAAAAAATATCACATTGTCAGAACAGTTCCAAAATCCAATAGAAAAATCATAGAAAGAGTCAGAATTGATACCCCTAACACACAAATACATGACCACTCACTTTCTTGACTTGGTACAGACACTTTAATAAAAAGTGGCAGGGTTAGACTAGTTTTATGGGCCTAAAACCAGTTTGATGTATAAAATGTCAACTCAAATGATTTAAGTAAGACAACATAACACGATTTGTATTTCTAAAATCAATTACAAATATTTTTTTTAAGAAAGTTTGAAGTAATTTTATTTTTATACCATAACTACACTTACATCCAATTATCAAAAATTAATAATGAGTAAAAGAACAATGCAGTAATTCACGAATGAATGTTAGTGCATGAGTGAATTGCTGTTGTTTTGTTACGAGTGATTTATTTTTGATATTCATGATGCAACAGTAGTGTTTCTATATATTACATAGATTTAAAACTTTTGTTTGCTGTAATAAGACATTTTAAAAAAGGAACTTGTTTTTTCATTTTAGGGCACTCAATAATATTTTTGATAGTGACGATGTAAGTACTGTACATACTTTTGTATTTCAGAGAGTGGATTCAGTGAACCACGACTATGTGATTATAGCGGTAATTATTTCTGTGAGATGTGCCACTGGAATGACACAATGGTAATACCTGCTAGAGTACTTCATAACTGGGACTTTGAGCCACACAGGGTATGCCACTCAGTCAGTGACTCATAAAAATTGTATTTTTTTTTTTTTTGCAATGTGGACTGTCATAACTGTGATCAAATGTTAATTAGGTTAACATCTAAGTTTGCAATCTACAGACTATGAGGAAGTCATTTTATACTTGCTTTGATGTATGAGTTACAATTGTCATTGAAAATCTTCACAGTGACTGTAAGATGATGAAGTACAATAAATGACATCTTCCTTTCTTGATTTTCATTTACACAAAAAATCTTATTCAAATTCATCAAAATTTATGTCTGTCTGTCATTCATCACAAAAGTTTGTTTACAGATTTCCTCCTACATTTAGAAGGGTATTCCTTAAAACTTTGCATGCTTACTTATTGCTTTATGGAGAAATGCATGTCATTACATCATTTTCTCTGACAATTTATTTTCCTTTTTTGACTCAGAATATTATATAAAAAATGTGTTGGGAGGTTGGGGGAAAGCATACGTTTTCTGTCAAGAACAGACTATAATTATTTATTATGTTTCTTGAAGATTGCATGTAAGCTTTTGTAAAACTGTATGAATGTGGTTCAAGTTTTCACAATTAAGCAACCAGAATAAGGACCTTATCAAGTTTCCTCATATCTAGTGTGAAAACAAATTTCAATTATGCATTCTATTTTTTCATTTTTAGGTCAGTCGTGCTTCCAAACAATTTCTAAAATTAATGATGAATAAGGCTGTTATGAGAGTACAGGATGTCAACCCAATGTTGTTCAATTATGTAGAAGAACTTAGTGAAGTTAAGGTAAGTGATGAAAAAAATGAGGTTTACAATCTCCTTCTTAATTGTACAGGTAATTGGTACTGTTGGTTTAATGTTTCAACGATATTTTAGTTTTATTGATTTGTAAATTTTCACATTTGATCTTTACTTATGATAATATCTATTATCAAGTGTCAAGCATGATATGGAATAGTATGGTTGTTTTCTATGTTTAACTATGAAGAGGAGGAAGTCAATGTACCCAGAGAAAAGCATCAGTGTTGTGTAAGTCACTGACATTTTTTTATGACAAAGTGTTGTATTGAGTACCCATCACCAGAGGCAGGAGTCAAACTCACAATACCTGTTTGGTGCATATTTTGTGGCAATAAAACAATTTATGAAGCTTTAAAGAAGGTCTGTTCTTCTTTGATATACGTATTCTGATTACCTCTTTGGTATCTTCAGTTGTATATCAGGAAGAGTTTGAGTATACCAAAGGGGTAATCAGAATCCGTATATGATATCGAAGAAGAACGCTTCATAAAGTATTTTATTGTCACTAATGAAGATATCTGCAACTGAAATTGTCATCCAAATGTCAAGATTTTTTACAAAGACCAAACTTTTTATTTCAGAAATTACGAGAAGAAATCCTTATTATGAAGAAATACTTACTGCTTTGTAAAGTTGCAATGAATGAAAAATTTCTGTTGATGTTAAAAGGCCGTCAACATTTTGTAGAATGTTCCGATGTCTATTCTATGCAGGACTTCTTAGATGTTCAGTCAGATAAATTGTTAGGAGAATTAGCTACGACGCATTCTGCTTGGGCACAGCATATTAAAACTGATTGTGAGGTAAGATAATTTATGGGGAAAAAGAATAAAGGCTTTATTCTCAAAAACTTACAGACTTGATAGAATCCAATAAAAATGTAGATATCTAATTTTGTTTGCACAATGAATTTTTGGCAGTGAGCTTCATGAGATATAGGTTGTGAAAGCCAAGTAATGTAAAAGTCTTTCACAGCAAGAAAACCTAAAGACCTGAACAGGATAGCTGACATTGGCTAATGTTACCTATGTCCTAGAGTGATTTACATAAGTTTTAATAAATAACATTATTCAGGATTTGTAAATTTCTAACATACATAAATATACATTATTCTCACTGACTAATTAATGTTTGTTTACTTTTTTTTTTATAGTTGTGTAAAGCCAGAGGATTTTACTGTGAGTTGTGTGGTGATAGTTCAGAGACCTTGTTTCCTTTTGATAGTGTGGCTACAGTATGCTCACAGTGCTCGTATGTCTTACATAGGTATGTTAATGTAACAAATTTAGGTTAATAGTCTGGCCAGGTATCATAATAGATTATTTAACTGCATCAAGGTGTAATGGTTAGCGTACTCACCTCGAGTGTGATAGATCGTGGGTTCGAGCCCCGATCGAAACAAACCAAAGACAACAAAATTGGTATTTGTTGCTTTTCCGCTAAGCATGCAGCATTAAGGAGAAAGATTGGTTTGCTGGGAATCATGATAATGTGTCTGAGCTCATCATCATTTCATTGTTCTCGCTGAAAACTTGCTAAATTGATGTTAAACAATAATCACTCACTCACTCATAATAGATTAAAACACCCTCTGCTAGTTGATCTGGAAGAAATCTCCTTTAGCTTCGTTGGTAGAGCAGTTGTCTTAGGTGCAGAAGGTATGGGGTTATATCCTAGCTCAGGCTATATACAGTTAAACCTACTTTAGTTACCACCTCTATTTAGCAATAACTTGTATTATATCACCTTAATTTTCCTTCACAGTGCTTTTTTTATTAATTAAACCTGTTTTAAATGACCATCTTTCTTATTTTACCCTATTTCAATGTTCCCTCGGCAGGTCACATAAGACAGGTTTGACTACATAGTAACTTGTAATGTTTCATGCTATGATAGTAGTATAGATGTTGAATATTTCCAATAGTTTCTATTACAAAGACACTGAAATCTGCACATAAATGACTTGACCCGAGACTAAGAAATTTCCAATTTTTTGTTGTGCAGCATTATCAATAATATTCCCTCATTCAATCATATATTTTTGTAATTGTAGAATTTATTTTTCTTACATAATATAATTGGTACATGTTCGTATACCAATTCAGAATGATAGTGAATGTTAAGACATTCTATACATAAACTTGTTGTTTAAATATAAAAATCATATATACTGCAGGGTATCTAATGCTTTCCACTTGTCATAAGCACTTCCCGGTCCTTTCCTCATTCATTAATTATCACTGTAACTGGAATAACACAGTGGGTGCCACTAGTGGAGCAGGAACTGCTTTCTCTTTCGGAGCACCAGAGTTCACACCCAATTTTTAGTGGGGTTCATGTTGCTCGATCTTTGGTTTTATGTGTAATGTTTTGTAGATCGATTTTTTTTATCTTTTGGCCATTGTGTTCTCTACCCTTCTTCGATTTATGGATTTTTATTCCCCTTGGTATCTTCAAAATCTTCTTGTAATATGTTACCTTAAGCTTGACATGCAGTTTACACTTGTGTGGAGAACAATGAAAACTTTCACGATTTAATAATTATAATTTTCAAAAAATTATTTTACCTAACGTTTTATGATTTCAGACATTGTTTTGTCAAGAAGGGCTCACAGTGTCCAAGATGTGAAAGAAAACATAAAAGGAAAGGAAACTAAATCATCGCACATTCAGAGGAGTGTGATTTGAGATAAACAAGTGTTGTTATAAATACAATGTACTGTGCAATAAGTATGTAAATCAGTTCATGTTTTTATATTTGATGATAATGACCAGTCTTTCAATTTATTCTTGTAAATAAATACAGTAAAAAACATTTGAAAATTCTCATTTTCTACTTTTTGCATGGGCCATCGTGTGGTAGTTGGATTTACAACTACCTGTGAAATCAGTGCCTATCACCACAAAAGTTGTGAGTTTGAACCCCATTCACGACAAAGTGTGATAAAGTTTGTCAGTTCCTTGTGACAGGACGATGGTTTTCTCCAGGAACTCCGGTTTCCTCCACCAATAAAACTGACTGCCACGATATAACTGAAATATTGTTGAAAGTGGCATTAAACACCATAAACCTAAACCAAGCCTCCTTTTTACTAGTAAAACATAATTTTTTGCAGCATGATATTATATGTAATATTATTACATGTATCAGAAAGGTCATAGGTGGATTAAACCTGTCACATTCGTGTGTCTGTCCCAAGTCCATATTTCTTGGTCTTTTTTGCATTTGATGGTTGTTTGTTATGTTTACATTGGTGGAATTATTTACCACTGTTTTCACTTTCTTTTCATAACTTTGTGGTAATAGTGTCATACCTATAATATTGTTTGCAAGGTAGCTCAATTGGTGGAAGGACTGTCACAAGTTTTAATGTTTAGTTGTAAGATGTCCATATTGTTAGGCAGGGTTGTTAATAAACTTTTATTCTGCACCAGTCAATTGCATTGACTGGACAAATTTTCATTATATACGTTTCTAACCAAGATATGGTTTTTCTGGTACCTGATTCATGATGATCGACACTAAGAAGCAGTAAAATTATAAACGAGGACACCATCAAATTAGATTAGAACCAAAGGCTCGCTTTTCTATCCGTGTCTAAAGCTCGTACAAATATTTATGTTTTCCTACAATGTACATATATTGTCTGCTCATAATTTGAAGGAGTTATGTACCTTATTTAAAAGTACAAATGATGTGATCAAATTGGAATACTAAATTGCTTATTGAATTTTTATGAAACTTTACACAGTTGTCGTACACAACCTGCAGATGTGCATGAAGGAATACCGTTGCTGTCTAAAATTTAGAAGGGGAGATAATTCAACTTATACTTTCACGAAAAGGGGGGTCGTGTACCTTGTAAGTGCAACTCCTCCTAAGCGGCTTATTGGAGTTTTGTGAAACTTTACACAGTTGTAGTACACTACCTGCAGATGTGCATGAAGGAATATGGTTGCTGTCCAAAATTTAAAAGGGGAGATAATTCAACTTATACTTTCACGAAAAGGGGGGGGGGCATGTACCTTGTAAGTGCAACTCCTACTAAACTGCATATTGAATTTTTATGAAACTTTCACATTTGTAGTACACAACCTGCAGATGTGCATGAAGGAATACCGTTGCTGTCTAAAATTTAGAAGGGGAGATAATTCAACTTATACTTTCACGAAAAGGGGGGTCGTGTACCTTGTAAGTGCAACTCCTCCTAAACGGCTTATTGGAGTTTTGTGAAACTTTGCACAGTTGTAGTACACTACCTGCAGATGTGCATGAAGGAATGTGGTTGCTGTCCAAAATTTAAAAGGGGAGATAATTCAACTTATACTTTCACGAAAAGGGGGGGGCATGTACCTTGTAAGTGCAACTCCTACTAAACTGCTTATTGAATTTTTATGAAACTTTCACAGTTGTAGTACACAACCTGCAGATGTGCATGAAGAGATACCGTTGCTGTCTAAAATTTAGAGGGGGAGATAATTCAACTTATATTTTCACGAAAAGGGGGGTCGTGTACCTTGTAAGCGCAACTCCTCCTAAACGGCTTATTGGAGTTTTGTGAAACTTTACACAGTTGTAGTACACTATCTGCAGATGTACATGAAGAAATATGGTCGCTCTCCAAAATTTGGATGGGGAGATAATTCAACTTGTACTTTCACGAAAAGAAGGAGGGCATGTACCTTGTAAGCGCAACTCCTCCTAAACAGCTTATTGGATTTTTATGAAACTTTACACAGTTGTAATACACTACCTGCAGATGTGCATGAAGGAATATAGTTGCTGTCCAAAATTTGGAAGGGGAGATAATTTAAAATATTCTCGGAAATACGTTCTGTATGGTGAGATGGGCTTGTAAGCGCAACTCCTCCTAAACGGCCCATTGGATTTAAATGTAACTTTACACAGTTGTAATACACTGCCTGTAGATGTGCATGAAGGAATATGGTTCCTGTCAAAAATTTGGAAGGTGATGTAAGCTAATTTTGAATCAATAACATTTGATATGACCTATATCCTCTTGAAATGTTGTAATCCTCATGTATACTGATGAAACCATATTGGTTTTAAACAATCCCACTTTGTTGAAGACCTTGTGGTAACCCCTAGATGTATGTTCTTGGTTAGTTTATTTTGGAGATGGGATGTTGTCTCCTTGACATAACTCCATATCCGTTTATTTTGCATAGGAAACTTGCTAATATACCTGTATTCCAAAGTTTGAACATCATAGTATTGCAAGCGGGGGGTATCACTCAGTGAGATCACTCACAGTTCTAGTTTTAACAGCTCCTCTCACAGTTTCAAACATAAGGTGTCGATCAGTAATTTATGTTAACAGCCTCTCTCACTATTTAAACATAAGTCATCCACCAGTAGTTCATGTTAACAGCCCCTCTCACAGTTTTAAGCAGAAGTTGTCCATCAGTAGTTTATGTTAACAACCCCTCTCACAGTTTTAAACATACGATGTCCTTCAGTAGTTTATGTTAGCAGCCCTTCTTAGAGTTTTAGGCATAAGGTATCCACCAGTAGTTTATGTTAGCAGCTCCCCTCACAGTTTTAAGCATAAGGTATCTGTCAGTAGTTTATGTTAACAGCTCCCCTCACAGTTTTAGACATAAGGGATCCATCAGTAGTTTATGTTAACAGTCCTCACAGTTTTAAGTATAAGGTATCCACCAGTAGTTTATGTTAACAGCTCCTCTCACAGTTTTAAGCATGCGATGTCCATCAGTAATTTATGTTAGCATCCCCTCTCACAGATTTAAGCATAAGGTGACCATCAGTAGTTTACGTTAACGGCCCCTCTCACAGTTTTAAGCATAAGGTGTCCATCAGTAGCTTATGTTAACAGCCCCTTTCACAGTTTTAAACATAAGGTATCCATCAGTAGTTTATGTTAACAAACCCTCTCACAGTTTTAAACATACGATGTCCTTCAGTAGTTTATGTTAGCAGCCTTCTCAGAGTTTTAGGCATAAGGTATCCACCAGTAGTTTATGTTAGCAGCTCCCCTCACAGTTTTAAGCATAAGGTATCTGTCAGTAGTTTATGTTAACAGCTCCCCTCACAGTTTTAGACATAAGGGATCCATCAGTAGTTTATGTTAACAGTCCTCACAGTTTTAAGTATAAGGTATCCACCAGTAGTTTATGTTAACAGCTCCTCTCACAGTTTTAAGCATGCGATGTCCATCAGTAATTTATGTTAGCATCCCCTCTCACAGTTTTAAGCATAAGGTGACCATCAGTAGTTTACGTTAACGGCCCCTCTCACAGTTTTAAGCATAAGGTGTCCATCAGTAGCTTATGTTAACAGCCCCTTTCACAGTTTTAAACATAAGGTATCCATCAGTAGTTTATGTTAACATCTTCCCTCACAGTTTAAGCATAAGGTATCCAACAGTAGATTATGTTACCAGATCCTCTCACGGTTTTAAACATAAGGTGTCCATCAGGAGTTTATGTTAACAGCCCCTTTCACAGTTTTAAACATACGGTATCCATCAGTAGTTTATGCTAACATCTTCCCTCACAGTTTAAGCATAATGTATCCAACAGTAGATTATGTTACCAGATCATCTCACGGTTTTAAACATAAGGTGACCATCAGTAGTTTATGTTAACAACCCCTCTCAGAGTTTTATGCATAAGGTATCCACCAGTAGTTTATGTTAGCAGCTCCCCTCACAGTTTTAAGCATAAGGTATCCGTCAGTAGCTTAACAGCTTCCCTCAACGTTTTAGACATAAGCGATCCATCAGTAGTTTATTTTAGCAGCTACCATCAAAGTTTTAAACAGAAGGTGTCCATCAGTAGTTTATGTTAGCATCTTCTCTCACAGCTTTAAGCATAAGGGATCCACCAGTAGATTATGTTACCAGCCACTCTCACAGTTTTAAACATAAGGTGTCTATCAGTAGTTTATGTTAACAGCCCCTTTCGCAGTTTTAAGCATAAGGTATCCATCAGTAGTTTATGTTAGCATCTTCTCTCACAATTTTAAGCATAAGGTATCCAACAGTAGATTATTTTACCAGACCTTCTCACGGAATAAAGCTGAAGATGACCATCAGTAATTTATGTTAACAGCCACTCTCACAGTTTTAAACATAAGGTATCCACCAGTAGTTTATGTTAGCAGCTCCCCTCACAGTTTTAAGCATAAGGTATCCATCAGTAGTTTATGTTAACAGCTCCCCTCAAAATTTTAGACATAAGGGATCCATGAGTAGTTTATGTTAACAGCTCCTCTCACAGTTTTAAGCATACACTGTCCATCAGTAATTTATGTTAGCATTCCCTTTCACTGTTTTAAGCATAAGGTGACCATCAGTAGTTAACGTTAACGGCCCCTCTCACAGTTTTAAACATAAGGTGTCCATCAGTAGTTTATGTTAACAGCCCCTTTCACAATTTTAAACATAAGGTATCCATCAGTAGTTTATGTTAGCAGCTCCCCTCACAGTTTTAAGCATAAGATATCCATCAATAGTTTATGTTAACAGCTCCCCTCAAAGTTTTAGACATAAGGGATCCATAAGTAGTTTATGTTAACAGCTATCCTCAAAGTTTTAAACATAAGATGACCATCAGTAGGTTATGTTAACAGCTCCCATCACAGTTTTAAACATAAGGTATCCACCAGTAGTTTATGTTAACAACCCCTCTCAGCGTTGTAAATATAAGGTATCCACCAGTAGTTTGTGTTAACAACCACTCTCAGCGTTGTAAATATAAGGTATCCACCAGTAGTTTGTGTTAACAACCTCTCTCAGCGTTGTAAATATAAGGTATCCACCAGTAGTTTGTGTTAACAACCCCTCTCAACGTTGTAAATATAAGGTATCCACCAGTAGTTTGTGTTAACAACCCCTCTCAGCGTTGTAAATATAAGGTATCCATCAGTAGTTTGTGTTAACAACCCCTCTCAACGTTGTAAATATAAGGTATCCATCAGTAGTTTGTGCTAACAACCCTTCTCAACGTTGTAAATATAAGGTATCCATCAGTAGTTTGTGTTAACAACCCCTCTCAACGTTGTAAATATAAGGTATCCATCAGTAGTTTGTGTTAACAACCCCTCTCAACGTTTTAAATATAATGTATCCACCAGTAGTTTATGTTAACAACCCCTCTCAGCGTTGTAAATATAAGGTATCCACCAGTTGTTTGTGTTAACAACCCCTCTCAACGTTGTAAATATAAGGTATCCACCAGTAGTTTGTGTTAACAACCACTCTCAGCGTTGTAAATATAAGGTATCCACCAGTAGTTTGTGTTAACATCCTCTCTCAGCGTTGTAAATATAAGGTATCCACCAGTAGTTTGTGTTAACAACCCCTCTCAGCGTTGTAAATATAAGGTATCCACCAGTAGTTTGTGTTAACAACCCCTCTCAGCGTTGTAAATATAAGGTATCCACCAGTAGTTTGTGTTAACAACCCCTCTCAACGTTGTAAATATAAGGTATCCACCAGTAGTTTGTGCTAACAACCCCTCTCAGCGTTGTAAATATAAGGTATCCACCAGTAGTTTGTGTTAACAACCACTCTCAGCGTTGTAAATATAAGGTATCCACCAGTAGTTTGTGTTAACAACCACTCTCAGCGTTGTAAATATAAGGTATCCACCAGTAGTTTGTGTTAACAACCCCTCTCAACGTTGTAAATATAAGGTATCCACCAGTAGTTTGTGTTAACAACCACTCTCAGCGTTGTAAATATAAGGTATCCACCAGTAGTTTGTGTTAACAACCACTCTCAGTGTTGTAAATATAAGGTATCCACCAGTAGTTTGTGCTAACAACCCCTCTCAGCGTTGTAAATATAAGGTATCCATCAGTAGTTTGTGCTAACAACCCCTCTCAGCGTTGTAAATATAAGGTATCCACCAGTAGTGTGTGTTAACAACCTCTCTCAGCGTTGTAAATATAAGATATCCACCAGTAGTTTGTGCTAACAACCCCTCTCAGCGTTGTAAATATAAGGTATCCACCAGTAGTTTGTGTTAACAACCACTCTCAGCGTTGTAAATATAAGGTATCCACCAGTAGTTTGTGTTAACAACCCCTCTCAACGTTGTAAATATAAGGTATTCACCAGTAATTTGTGTTAACAACCACTCTCAGCGTTGTAAATATAAGGTATCCACCAGTAGTTTGTGTTAACAACCCCTCTCAGCGTTGTAAATATAAGGTATCCACCTGTAGTTTGTGTTAACAACCACTCTCAGCGTTGTAAATATAAGGTATCCACCAGTAGTTTGTGTTAACAACCACTCTCAACGTTGTAAATATAAGGTATCCATCAGTAGTTTGTGTTAACAACCCCTCTCAGCGTTGTAAATATAAGGTATCCATCAGTAGTTTGTGCTAACAACCACTTTCAGCATTGTAAATATAATGTATCCACCAGTAGTTTGTGTTAACAACCCCTCTCAACCTTGTAAATATAATGTATCCACCAGTAGTTTGTGTTAACAACCTCTCTCAGCGTTGTAAATATAAGGTATCCATCAGTAGTTTGTGTTAACAACCACTCTCAGCGTTGTAAATATAATGTATCCACCAGTAGTTTGTGTTAACAACCCCTCTCAGCGTTGTAAATATAAGGTATCCACCAGTAGTTTGTGTTAACAACCCCTCTCAGCGTTGTAAATATAAGGTATCCATCAGTAGTTTATGTTAACAACCCCTCTCAGCGTTGTAAATATAAGGTATCCACCAGTAGTTTGTGCTAACAACCCCTCTCAACGCTGTAAATATAAGGTATCCACCAGTAGTATATGTTAACATCCCCTCTCAGCGTTGTAAATATAAGGTATCCATCAGTAGTTTGTGTTAACATCCCCTCTCAGCGTTGTAAATATAAGGTATCCACCAGTAGTTTGTGTTAACAACCCCTCTCAACGTTGTAAATATAAGGTATCCATCAGTAGTTTGTGTTAACAACCCCTCTCAGCGTTGTAAATATAAGGTATCCATCAGTAGTTTGTGTTAACAACCACTCTCAGCGTTGTAAATATAATGTATCCACCAGTAGTTTGTGTTAACAACCCCTCTCAACGTTGTAAATATAATGTATCCACCAGTAGTTTATGTTAACAACCCCTCTCAGCGTTGTAAATATAAGGTATCCATCAGTAGTTTGTGTTAACAACCACCCTCAGCGTTGTAAATATAATGTATCCACCCGTAGTTTGTGTTAACAACCCCTCTCAGCGTTGTAAATATAAGGTATCCACCAGTAGTTTGTGTTAACAGCCCCTCTCAGCGTTGTAAATATAAAGTATCCACCAGTAGTTTGTGTTAACAGCTCACATCACAGTTTTAGACATAAGGGATCCATCAGTAGTTTATGTTAACAGCCACTATTACAGTTTTAAACATAAGGTGTCCATCAGTAGTTTATGTTAACAGCTCACATCATAGTTTTAGACATAAGGTGTCCATCAGTAGTTTGTGTTAACAGACCCTCTCAGCGTTGTAAATATAATGTATCCACCAGTAGTTTGTGTTAACAACCCCTCTCAGCATTGTAAATATAATGTATCCACCAGTAGTTTGTGTTAACAACCCCTCTCAGCGTTGTAAATATAAGGTATCCACCAGTAGTTTGTGTTAACAGCTCCTCTCACAGTTTTAAGCATAAGATATCCATCGGTAGTTTATGTTAACCGCCCCTCTCACAGTTTTAAGCTTAATGTAACCATCAGTAGTTTACGTTAACAACACCTTTCACAGTTTTAAGCATAAGGTATCCAACAGTAGATTATGTAACCAGCCCCTCTCACAGTTTTAAGCATAAGATGTCCATCAGTAGTTTATGTTAACAGCTCCTCTCACAGTTTCAAACATAAGGTGACCATCAGTAGTTTATGTTAACGGCTCCTCTCACAGTGTTAAGCATAAGGTGTCCATCAGTAGTTTATGTTAACGGCCCCTCTCACAGTTTTAAGCATAAGATGTCCATCAGTAGTTTATGTTAACAACTCCCCTCACAATTTTAAGCATAAGGTGACCATCAGTAGTTTATGTTAACTGCCCCTCTCACAGTTTTAAGCATAAGGTGTCCATCAGTAGTTTATGTTAACAGCTCCCCTCACAATTTTAAACATAAGGTGACCATCAGTAGTTTATGTTAGCGGCCCCTCTCACAATTTTAAGCATAAGATGTCCATCAGTAGTTTATGTTAACATCCCCTCGAACAGTTTTAAACATAAGGTGACCATCAGTAGTTTACGTTAACAGTTCTTCTCACAGTTTTAGACATAAGGGATTCATCAGTAGTTTATGTTAACAGCTCCCCTCACAGTTTAAAGCATAAGGTGTCCATCAGTAGTTTATGTTAACAGCTCTCCTCACAGTATTAGACATAAGGGATCCATCAGTAGTTTATGTTAGCATCCACTATTACAGTTTTAAACATAAGGTGTCCATCAGTAGTTTACGTTAACAGCTCTCCTCACAGTCTTAGACATAAGGGATCCATCAGTAGGTTATGTTAACAGCCACTATTACAGTTTTAAACATACGGTATACATCAGTAGTTTATGTTAACAGCTCTCCTCACAGTTTTAAGCATAAGGTGTCCATCCGTACTTTATGTTAACAGCCCTTCTCACAGTTTTAAACATAAGGTGTCCATCCGTAGTTTATGTTAACAGCCCTTCTCACAGTTTTAAGCATAAGGTGTCCATCAGTAGTTTATGTTAGCAGCTCCCCTCACAGTTTTAAACATAAGGTGACCATCAGTAGTTTATGTTAACAGACCCTCTCACAGTTTTAAGCATAAGGTGTCCATCAGTAGTTTATGTTAACAGCCCTTCTAACAGTTTTAAGAATAAGGTGTCCATCAGTAGTTTATGTTAACAGCTCCCCTCACAGTTTTAAGCATAAGGTGACCATCAGTAGTTTATGTTAGCGCCCCCTCTCACAGTTTTAAGCATAAGATGTTCATCAGTAGTTTATGTTAACAGCTCCTCTCACAGTTTCAAGCATAAGGTGACCATCAGTAGTTTACGTTAACAGCTCTTCTCACAGTTTTAGACATAAGGGATTCATCAGTAGTTTATGTTAACAGCCACTATTACAGTTTTAAGCATAAGGTATCCATCAGTAGTTTATGTTAACAACTCTCTTCACAGTTTTAGACATAAGGGATCCATCAGTAGTTTATGTTAACAGCCACTATTACAGTTTTAAGCATAAGGTATCCATCAGTAGATTACGTTAACAGCCCGTCTCACAGTTTTAAATATAAGGTGTCCATCAGTAGTTTATGTTAACAGCCTGTCTCACAGTTTTAAGCATAAGGTGTCCATCAGTAGTTTATGTTAACAGCCACTATTACAGTTTTAAACATAAGGTGTCCATCGGTAGTTTACGTTAACAGCTCTCCTCACAGTTTTAGATATAAGGGATCCATCAGTAGTTTATGTTAACAGCCACTATTACAGTTTTAAACATAAGGTGTCCATCAGTAGTTTATGTTAGCGCCCCCTCTCACAGTTTTAAGCATAAGATGTTCATCAGTAGTTTATGTTAACAGCTCCTCTCACAGTTTCAAGCATAAGGTGACCATCAGTAGTTTACGTTAACAGCTCTTCTCACAGTTTTAGACATAAGGGATTCATCAGTAGTTTATGTTAACAGCCACTATTACAGTTTTAAGCATAAGGTATCCATCAGTAGTTTATGTTAACAACTCTCTTCACAGTTTTAGACATAAGGGATCCATCAGTAGTTTATGTTAACAGCCACTATTACAGTTTTAAGCATAAGGTATCCATCAGTAGATTACGTTAACAGCCCGTCTCACAGTTTTAAATATAAGGTGTCCATCAGTAGTTTATGTTAACAGCCTGTCTCACAGTTTTAAGCATAAGGTGTCCATCAGTAGTTTATGTTAACAGCCACTATTACAGTTTTAAACATAAGGTGTCCATCGGTAGTTTACGTTAACAGCTCTCCTCACAGTTTTAGATATAAGGGATCCATCAGTAGTTTATGTTAACAGCCACTATTACAGTTTTAAACATAAGGTGTCCATCAGTAGTTTACGTTAACAGCTCTCCTCACAGTTTTAGACATAAGGGATACATCAGTAGGTTATGTTAACAGCCACTATTACAGTTTTAAACATAAGGTATACATCAGTAGTTTATGTTAACAGCTCTCCTCACAGGTTTAAGCATAAGGTATCCATCAGTAGTTTATGTTAACAGACCCTCTCACAGTGTTAAACATAAGATGTCCATCAGTAGTTTATGTTTACAGTTCCCCTCACAGTTTTAAGCATAAGGTGACCATCAGTAGTTTATGTTAACAGACCCTCTCACAGTTTTAAACATAAGGTGTCCATCAGTAGTTTATGTTAACAGCCCTTCTAACAGTTTTAAACATAAGGTGTCCATCAGTAGTTTATGTTAGCGCCCCCTCTCACAGTTTTAAGCATAAGATGTTCATCAGTAGTTTATGTTAACAGCTCCTCTCACAGTTTTAAGCATAAGGTGACCATCAGTAGTTTACGTTAACAGCTCTCCTCACAGTTTTAGACATAAGGGATCCATCAGTAGTTTATGTTAACAGCCACTATTACAGATTTAAACATAAGGTGTCCATCAGTAGTTTACGTTAACAGCTCTCCTCACAGTTTTAGACATAAGGGATCCATCAGTAGGTTATGTTAACAGCCACTATTACAGTTTTAAACATAAGGTATACATCAGTAGTTTATGTTAACAGTTCCCCTCACAGTTTTAAGCATAAGGTATCCATCAGTAGTTTATGTTAACAGACCCTCTCACAGTTTTAAAAATAAGGTGTCCATCAGTAGTTTATGTTAACAGCCCTTCTCACAGTTTTAAGCATAAGGTGTCCATCAGTAGTTTATGTTAACAGCTCCCCTCACAGTTTTAAACATAAGGTGACCATCAGTAGATTATGTTAACAGACCCTCTCACAGTTTTAAACATAAGGTGTCCATCAGTAGTTTATGTTAACAGCTCCCCTCACAGTTTTAAACATAAGGTGACCATCAGTAGTTTATGTTAATGCCCCCTCTCACAGTTTTAAGCATAAGATGTTCATCAGTAGTTTATGTTAACAGCTCCTCTCACAGTATTAAGCATAAGGTGACCATCAGTAGTTTACGTTAACAGCCCCTCTCACAGTTTTAAACATAAGTTGTCCATCAGTAGTTTACGTTAACAGCTCTTCTCACAGTTTTAGACATAAGGGATTCATCAGTAGTTTATGTTAACAGCCACTATTACAGTTTTAAACATATGGTATCCATCAGTAGTTTATGTTAACAGACCCTCTCACAGTGTTAAACATAAGATGTCCATCAGTAGTTTATGTTAACAGCTCCCCTCACAGTTTTAAGCATACGGTGACCATCAGTAGTTTATGTTAACAGACCCTCTCACAGTTTTAAACATAAGGTGTCCATCAGTAGTTTATGTTAACAGCCCTTCTAACAGTTTTAAACATAAGGTGTCCATCAGTAGTTTATGTTAGCACCCCCTCTCACAGTTTTAAGCATAAGATGTTCATCAGTAGTTTATGTTAACAGCTCCTCTCACAGTTTTAAGCATAAGGTGTCCATCAGTTGTTTACGTTAACAGCTCTCCTCACAGTTTTAGACATAAGGGATCCATCAGTAGGTTATGTTAACAGCCACTATTAGAGTTTTAAACATAAGGTATACATCAGTAGTTTATGTTAACAGTTCTCCTCACAGTTTTAAGCATAAGGTATCCATCAGTAGTTTATGCTAACAGACCCTCTCACAGTTTTAAAAATAAGGTGTCCATCAGTAGTTTATGTTAACAGCCCTTCTCACAGTTTTAAGCATAAGGTGTCCATCAGTAGTTTATGTTAACAGCTCCCCTCACAGTTTTAAACATAAGGTGACCATCAGTAGTTTATGTTAACAGACCCTCTCACAGTTTTAAACATAAGGTGTCCATCAGTAGTTTATGTTAACAGCTCCCCTCACAGTTTTAAACATAAGGTGACCATCAGTAGTTTATGTTAACGCCCCCTCTCACAGTTTTAAGCATAAGATGTTCATCAGTAGTTTATGTTAACAGCTCCTCTCACAGTTTTAAGCATAAGGTGACCATCAGTAGTTTACGTTAACAGCCCCTCTCACAGTTTTAAACATAAGTTGTCCATCAGTAGTTTACGTTAACAGCTCTTCTCACCGTTTTAGACATAAGGGATTCATCAGTAGTTTATGTTAACAGCCACTATTACAGTTTTAAACATATGGTATCCATCAGTAGTTTATGTTAACAGCTCCCCTCACAGTTTTAAGCATAAGGTGGCCATCAGTAGTTTATGTTAGCGCCCCCTCTCACAGTTTTAAGCATAAAATGTTCATCGGTAGTTTATGTTAACAGCTCCTCTCACAGTTTTAAGCATATAGTGACCATCAGTAGTTTACGTTAACAGCCCCTCTCACAGTTTTAAACATAAGTTGTCCATCAGTAGTTTACGTTAACAGCTCTTCTTACAGTTTTAGACATAAGGGATTCATCAGTAGTTTATGTTAACAGCTACTATTACAGTTTTAAACATAAGGTATCCATCAGTAGTTTATGTTAACAGCTCTCCTCACAGTTTTAGACATAAGGGATCCATCAGTAGGTTATGTTAACAGCCACTATTACAGTTTTAAACACAAGGTATACATCAGTAGTTTATGTTAACAGTTCTCCTCACATTTTTAAGCATAAGGTGTCCATCAGTAGTTTATGTTAACAGCCCTTCTCACAGTTTTAAGCATAAGGTGTCCATCAGTAGTTTATGTTAACAGCTCCCCTCACAGTTTTAAACATAAGGTGATCATCAGTAGTTTATGTTAACAGACCCTCTCACAGTTTTAAACATAAGGTGTCCATCAGTAGTTTATGTTAACAGCTCCCCTCACAGTTTTAAGCATAAGGTGACCATCAGTAGTTTATGTTAACGCCCCCTCTCACAGTTTTAAGCATAAGATGTTCATCAGTAGTTTATGTTAACAGCTCCTCTCACAGTTTTAAGCATAAGGTGACCATCAGTAGTTTATGTTAACAGCTCCTCTCACAGTTTTAAACATAAGTTGTCCATCAGTAGTTTACGTTAACAGCTCTTCTCACAGTTTAAGACATAAGGGATTCATCAGTAGTTTATGTTAACAGCCACTACTACAGTTTTAAACATATGGTATCCATCAGTAGTTTATGTTAACAGCTCCCCTCACAGTTTTAAGCATAAGTTGTCCATCAGTAGTTTACGTTAACAGCTCTTCTCACAGTTTTAGACATAAGGGATTCATCAGCAGTTTATGTTAACAGCCACTATTACAGTTTTAAACATAAGGTGACCATCAGTAGTTTATGTTAGCGCCCCCTCTCACAGTTTTAAGCATAAAATGTTCATCGGTAGTTTATGTTAACAGCTCCTCTCACAGTTTTAAGCATAAGGTGACCATCAGTAGTTTACGTTAACAGCCCCTCTCACAGTTTTAAACATAAGTTGTCCATCAGTAGTTTATGTTAACAGCTCTTCCCACAGTTTTAGACATAAGGGATTCATCAGTAGTTTATGTTAACAGTCACTATTACAGTTTTAAACATAAGGTATCCATCAGTAGTTTATGTTAACAGCTCTCTTCACAGTTTTAGACATAAGGGATCCATCAGTAGTTTATGTTAACAGCCACTATTACAGTTTTAAACATAAGGTGTCCATCAGTAGTTTACGTTAACAGCTCTCCTCACAGTTTTGGACATAAGGGATCCATCAGTAGGTTATGTTAACAGCCAATATTACAGTTTTAAACATAAGGTATACATCAGTAGTTTATGTTAACAGCTCTCCTCACAGTTTTAAGCATAAGGTATCCATCAGTAGTTTATGTTAACAGACCCTCTCACAGTTTTAAACATAAGGTGTCCATCAGTAGTTTATGTTAACAGCTCCCCTCAAAGTTTTAAACATAAAGTGACCATCAGTAGTTTATGTTAACAGCTCCCCTCACAGTTTTAAGCATAAGGTGACCATCAGTAGTTTATGTTAGCGCCCCCTCTCACAGTTTTAAGCATAAGATGTTCATCAGTAGTTTATGTTAACAGCTCCTCTCACAGTTTTAAGCATCAGGTTACCATCAGTAGTTTACGATAACAGCTCTCCTCACAGTTTTAGACATAAGGGATCCATCAGTAGTTTATGTTAACAGCCACTATTACAGTTTTAAACATAAGGTGTCCATCAATAGTTTACGTTAACAGCTCTCCTCACAGATTTAGACAGGGGATCCATCAGTAGGTTATGTTAACAGCCACTATTACAGTTTTAAACATAAGGTATACATCAGTAGTTTATGTTAACAGTTCTCCTCACAGTATTAAGCATAAGGTATCCATCAGTAGTTTATGTTAACAGACCCTCTCACAGTTTTAAACATAAGGTGTCCATCAGTAGTTTATGTTAACAGCCCTTCTAACAGTTTTAAGCATAAGGTGTCCATCAGTAGTTTATGATAACAGCTCCCCTCACAGTTTTAAACATAAGGTGACCATCAGTAGTTTATGTTAACAGACCCTCTCACAGTTTTAAACATAAGGTGTCCATCAGTAGTTTATGTTAACAGCTCCCCTCACAGTTTTAAGAATAAGATGTTCATCAGTATTTTATGTTAACAGCTCCTCTCACAGTTTTAAGCATAAGGTGACCATCAGTAGTTTACGTTAACAGCCCCTCTCACAGTTTTAAACATAAGGTGTCCATCAGTAGTTTATGTTAACAGTTCTCCTCACAGTTTTAAGCATAAGGTATCCATCAGTAGTTTATGTTAACAGACCCTCTCACAGTTTTAAAAATAAGGTGTCCATCAGTAGTTTATGTTAACAGCCCTTCTCACAGTTTTAAGCATAAGGTGTCCATCAGTAGTTTATGTTAACAGCTCCCCTCACAGTTTTAAACATAAGGTGACCATCAGTAGTTTATGTTAACAGACCCTCTCACAGTTTTAAACATAAGGTGTCCATCAGTAGTTTATGTTAACAGCTCCCCTCACAGTTTTAAACATAAGGTGACCATCAGTAGTTTATGTTAACGCCCCCTCTCACAGTTTTAAGCATAAGATGTTCATCAGTAGTTTATGTTAACAGCTCCTCTCACAGTTTTAAGCATAAGGTGACCATCAGTAGTTTACGTTAACAGCCCCTCTCACAGTTTTAAACATAAGTTGTCCATCAGTAGTTTACGTTAACAGCTCTTCTCACCGTTTTAGACATAAGGGATTCATCAGTAGTTTATGTTAACAGCCACTATTACAGTTTTAAACATATGGTATCCATCAGTAGTTTATGTTAACAGCTCCCCTCACAGTTTTAAGCATAAGGTGGCCATCAGTAGTTTATGTTAGCGCCCCCTCTCACAGTTTTAAGCATAAAATGTTCATCGGTAGTTTATGTTAACAGCTCCTCTCACAGTTTTAAGCATATAGTGACCATCAGTAGTTTACGTTAACAGCCCCTCTCACAGTTTTAAACATAAGTTGTCCATCAGTAGTTTACGTTAACAGCTCTTCTTACAGTTTTAGACATAAGGGATTCATCAGTAGTTTATGTTAACAGCTACTATTACAGTTTTAAACATAAGGTATCCATCAGTAGTTTATGTTAACAGCTCTCCTCACAGTTTTAGACATAAGGGATCCATCAGTAGGTTATGTTAACAGCCACTATTACAGTTTTAAACACAAGGTATACATCAGTAGTTTATGTTAACAGTTCTCCTCACATTTTTAAGCATAAGGTGTCCATCAGTAGTTTATGTTAACAGCCCTTCTCACAGTTTTAAGCATAAGGTGTCCATCAGTAGTTTATGTTAACAGCTCCCCTCACAGTTTTAAACATAAGGTGATCATCAGTAGTTTATGTTAACAGACCCTCTCACAGTTTTAAACATAAGGTGTCCATCAGTAGTTTATGTTAACAGCTCCCCTCACAGTTTTAAGCATAAGGTGACCATCAGTAGTTTATGTTAACGCCCCCTCTCACAGTTTTAAGCATAAGATGTTCATCAGTAGTTTATGTTAACAGCTCCTCTCACAGTTTTAAGCATAAGGTGACCATCAGTAGTTTATGTTAACAGCTCCTCTCACAGTTTTAAACATAAGTTGTCCATCAGTAGTTTACGTTAACAGCTCTTCTCACAGTTTAAGACATAAGGGATTCATCAGTAGTTTATGTTAACAGCCACTACTACAGTTTTAAACATATGGTATCCATCAGTAGTTTATGTTAACAGCTCCCCTCACAGTTTTAAGCATAAGGTGACCATCAGTAGTTTACGTTAACAGCCCCTCTCACAGTTTTAAACATAAGTTGTCCATCAGTAGTTTACGTTAACAGCTCTTCTCACAGTTTTAGACATAAGGGATTCATCAGCAGTTTATGTTAACAGCCACTATTACAGTTTTAAACATAAGGTGACCATCAGTAGTTTATGTTAGCGCCCCCTCTCACAGTTTTAAGCATAAAATGTTCATCGGTAGTTTATGTTAACAGCTCCTCTCACAGTTTTAAGCATAAGGTGACCATCAGTAGTTTACGTTAACAGCCCCTCTCACAGTTTTAAACATAAGTTGTCCATCAGTAGTTTATGTTAACAGCTCTTCCCACAGTTTTAGACATAAGGGATTCATCAGTAGTTTATGTTAACAGTCACTATTACAGTTTTAAACATAAGGTATCCATCAGTAGTTTATGTTAACAGCTCTCTTCACAGTTTTAGACATAAGGGATCCATCAGTAGTTTATGTTAACAGCCACTATTACAGTTTTAAACATAAGGTGTCCATCAGTAGTTTACGTTAACAGCTCTCCTCACAGTTTTGGACATAAGGGATCCATCAGTAGGTTATGTTAACAGCCAATATTACAGTTTTAAACATAAGGTATACATCAGTAGTTTATGTTAACAGCTCTCCTCACAGTTTTAAGCATAAGGTATCCATCAGTAGTTTATGTTAACAGACCCTCTCACAGTTTTAAACATAAGTTGTCCATCAGTAGTTTACGTTAACAGCTCTTCTCACAGTTTTAGACATAAGGGATTCATCAGCAGTTTATGTTAACAGCCACTATTACAGTTTTAAACATAAGGTGACCATCAGTAGTTTATGTTAGCGCCCCCTCTCACAGTTTTAAGCATAAAATGTTCATCGGTAGTTTATGTTAACAGCTCCTCTCACAGTTTTAAGCATAAGGTGACCATCAGTAGTTTACGTTAACAGCCCCTCTCACAGTTTTAAACATAAGTTGTCCATCAGTAGTTTATGTTAACAGCTCTTCCCACAGTTTTAGACATAAGGGATTCATCAGTAGTTTATGTTAACAGTCACTATTACAGTTTTAAACATAAGGTATCCATCAGTAGTTTATGTTAACAGCTCTCTTCACAGTTTTAGACATAAGGGATCCATCAGTAGTTTATGTTAACAGCCACTATTACAGTTTTAAACATAAGGTGTCCATCAGTAGTTTACGTTAACAGCTCTCCTCACAGTTTTGGACATAAGGGATCCATCAGTAGGTTATGTTAACAGCCAATATTACAGTTTTAAACATAAGGTATACATCAGTAGTTTATGTTAACAGCTCTCCTCACAGTTTTAAGCATAAGGTATCCATCAGTAGTTTATGTTAACAGACCCTCTCACAGTTTTAAACATAAGGTGTCCATCAGTAGTTTATGTTAACAGCTCCCCTCAAAGTTTTAAACATAAAGTGACCATCAGTAGTTTATGTTAACAGCTCCCCTCACAGTTTTAAGCATAAGGTGACCATCAGTAGTTTATGTTAGCGCCCCCTCTCACAGTTTTAAGCATAAGATGTTCATCAGTAGTTTATGTTAACAGCTCCTCTCACAGTTTTAAGCATCAGGTTACCATCAGTAGTTTACGATAACAGCTCTCCTCACAGTTTTAGACATAAGGGATCCATCAGTAGTTTATGTTAACAGCCACTATTACAGTTTTAAACATAAGGTGTCCATCAATAGTTTACGTTAACAGCTCTCCTCACAGATTTAGACAGGGGATCCATCAGTAGGTTATGTTAACAGCCACTATTACAGTTTTAAACATAAGGTATACATCAGTAGTTTATGTTAACAGTTCTCCTCACAGTATTAAGCATAAGGTATCCATCAGTAGTTTATGTTAACAGACCCTCTCACAGTTTTAAACATAAGGTGTCCATCAGTAGTTTATGTTAACAGCCCTTCTAACAGTTTTAAGCATAAGGTGTCCATCAGTAGTTTATGATAACAGCTCCCCTCACAGTTTTAAACATAAGGTGACCATCAGTAGTTTATGTTAACAGACCCTCTCACAGTTTTAAACATAAGGTGTCCATCAGTAGTTTATGTTAACAGCTCCCCTCACAGTTTTAAGAATAAGATGTTCATCAGTATTTTATGTTAACAGCTCCTCTCACAGTTTTAAGCATAAGGTGACCATCAGTAGTTTACGTTAACAGCCCCTCTCACAGTTTTAAACATAAGGTGTCCATCAGTAGTTTATGTTAACAGTTCTCCTCACAGTTTTAAGCATAAGGTATCCATCAGTAGTTTATGTTAACAGACCCTCTCACAGTTTTAAAAATAAGGTGTCCATCAGTAGTTTATGTTAACAGCCCTTCTCACAGTTTTAAGCATAAGGTGTCCATCAGTAGTTTATGTTAACAGCTCCCCTCACAGTTTTAAACATAAGGTGACCATCAGTAGATTATGTTAACAGACCCTCTCACAGTTTTAAACATAAGGTGTCCATCAGTAGTTTATGTTAACAGCTCCCCTCACAGTTTTAAACATAAGGTGACCATCAGTAGTTTATGTTAACAGCTCCCCTCACAGTTTTAAACATAAGGTGTCCATCAATAGTTTTCGTTAACAGCTCTCCTCACAGTTTTAGACATAAGGGATCCATCAGTAGGTTATGTTAACAGCCAATATTACAGTTTTAAACATAAGGTATACATCAGTAGTTTATGTTAACAGCTCTCCTCACAGTTTTAAGCATAAGGTATCCATCAGTAGTTTATGTTAACAGACCCTCTCACAGTTTTAAACATAAGGTGTCCATCAGTAGTTTATGTTAACAGCTCCCCTCACAGTTTTAAACATAAAGTGACCATCAGTAGTTTATGTTAACAGCTCCCCTCACAGTTTTTGACATAAGGGATCCATCAGTAGGTTATGTTAACAGCCAATATTACAGTTTTAAACATAAGGTATACATCAGTAGTTTATGTTAACAGCTCTCCTCACAGTTTTAAGCATAAGGTATCCATCAGTAGTTTATGTTAACAGACCCTCTCACAGTTTTAAACATAAGGTGTCCATCAGTAGTTTATGTTAACAGCTCCTCTCACAGTTTTAAACATAAAGTGACCATCAGTAGTTTATGTTAACAGCTCCCCTCACAGTTTTAAGCATAAGGTGACCATCAGTAGTTTATGTTAGCGCCCCCTCTCACAGTTTTAAGCATAAGATGTTCATCAGTAGTTTATGTTAACAGCTCCTCTCACAGTTTTAAGCATCAGGTTACCATCAGTAGTTTACGATAACAGCTCTCCTCACAGTTTTAGACATAAGGGATCCATCAGTAGTTTATGTTAACAGCCACTATTACAGTTTTAAACATAAGGTGTCCATCAATAGTTTACGTTAACAGCTCTCCTCACAGATTTAGACAGGGGATCCATCAGTAGGTTATGTTAACAGCCACTATTACAGTTTTAAACATAAGGTATACATCAGTAGTTTATGTTAACAGTTCTCCTCACAGTATTAAGCATAAGGTATCCATCAGTAGTTTATGTTAACAGACCCTCTCACAGTTTTAAACATAAGGTGTCCATCAGTAGTTTATGTTAACAGCCCTTCTAACAGTTTTAAGCATAAGGTGTCCATCAGTAGTTTATGTTAACAGCTCCCCTCACAGTTTTAAACATAAGGTGACCATCAGTAGTTTATGTTAACAGACCCTCTCACAGTTTTAAACATAAGGTGTCCATCAGTAGTTTATGTTAACAGCTCCCCTCACAGTTTTAAACATAAGGTGATCATCAGTAGTTTATGTTAACGCCCCCTCTCACAGTTTTAAGCATAAGATGTTCATCAGTAGTTTATGTTAACAGCTCCTCTCACAGTTTTAAGCATAATGTGACCATCAGTAGTTTACGTTAACAGCCCCTCTCACAGTTTTAAACATAAGGTGTCCATCAGTAGTTTATGTTAACAGTTCTCCTCACAGTTTTAAGCATAAGGTATCCATCAGTAGTTTATGTTAACAGACCCTCTCACAGTTTTAAAAATAAGGTGTCCATCAGTAGTTTATGTTAACAGCCCTTCTCACAGTTTTAAGCATAAGGTGTCCATCAGTAGTTTATGTTAACAGCTCCCCTCACAGTTTTAAACATAAGGTGACCATCAGTAGTTTATGTTAACAGACCCTCTCACAGTTTTAAACATAAGGTGTCCATCAGTAGTTTATGTTAACAGCTCCCCTCACAGTTTTAAACATAAGGTGACCATCAGTAGTTTATGTTAACGCCCCCTCTCACAGTTTTAAGCATAAGATGTTCATCAGTAGTTTATGTTAACAGCTCCTCTCACAGTTTTAAGCATAAGGTGACCATCAGTAGTTTACGTTAACAGCCCCTCTCACAGTTTTAAACATAAGTTGTCCATCAGTAGTTTACGTTAACAGCTCTTCTCACAGTTTTAGACATAAGGGATTCATCAGTAGTTTATGTTAACAGCCACTATTACAGTTTTAAACATATGGTATCCATCAGTAGTTTATGTTAACAGTTCCCCTCACAGTTTTAAGCATAAGGTGGCCATCAGTAGTTTTTGTTAGCGCCCCCTCTCACAGTTTTAAACATAAAATGTTCATCGGTAGTTTATGTTAACAGCTCCTCTCACGGTTTTAAGCATAAGGTGACCATCAGTAGTTTACGTTAACAGCCCCTCTCACAGTTTTAAACATAAGTTGTCCATCAGTAGTTTATGTTAACAGCTCTTCTCACAGTTTTAGACATAAGGGATTCATCAGTAGTTTATGTTAACAGCCACTATTACAGTTTTAAACATAAGGGATCCATCAGTAGTTTATGTTAACAGCTACTATTACAGTTTTGAACATAAGGTGTCCATCAGTAGTTTACATTAACAGCTCTCCTCACAGTTTTAGACATAAGGGATCCATCAGTAGGTTATGTTAACAGCCACTATTACAGTTTTAAACATAAGGTATACATCAGTAGTTTATGTTAACAGTTCTCCTCACAGTTTTAAGCATAAGGTATCCATCAGTAGTTTATGTTGACAGACCCTCTCACAGTTTTAAAAATAAGGTGTCTATCAGTAGTTTATGTTAACAGCCCTTCTCACAGTTTTAAGCATAAGGTGTCCATCAGTAGTTTATGTTAACAGCTCCCCTCACAGTTTTAAACATAAGGTGATCATCAGTAGTTTATGTTAACAGACCCGCTCACAGTTTTAAACATAAGGTGTCCATCAGTAGTTTATGTTAACAGCTCCCCTCACAGTTTTAAACATAAGGTGACCATCAGTAGTTTATGTTAACGCCCCCTCTCACAGTTTTAAGCATAAGATGTTCATCAGTAGTTTATGTTAACAGTCACTATTACAGTTTTAAACATAAGGTATCCATCAGTAGTTTATGTTAACAGCTCTCTTCACAGTTTTAGACATAAGGGATCCATCAGTAGTTTATGTTAACAGCCACTATTACAGTTTTAAACATAAGGTGTCCATCAGTAGTTTACGTTAACAGCTCTCCTCACAGTTTTAGACATAAGGGATCCATCAGTAGGTTATGTTAACAGCCACTATTACAGTTTTAAACATAAGGTATACATCAGTAGTTTATGTTAACAGTTATCCTCACAGTTTTAAGCATAAGGTATCCATCAGTAGTTTATGTTGACAGACCCTCTCACAGTTTTAAAAATAAGGTGTCCATCAGTAGTTTATGTTAACAGCCCTTCTCACAGTTTTAAGCATAAGGTGTCCATCAGTAGTTTATGTTAACAGCTCCCCTCACAGTTTTAAACATAAGGTGATCATCAGTAGTTTATGTTAACAGACCCTCTCACAGTTTTAAACATAAGGTGTCCATCAGTAGTTTATGTTAACAGCTCCCCTCACAGTTTTAAGCATAAGGTGACCATCAGTAGTTTATGTTAACGCCCCCTCTCACAGTTTTAAGCATAAGATGTTCATCAGTAGTTTATGTTAACAGTCACTATTACAGTTTTAAACATAAGGTATCCATCAGTAGTTTATGTTAACAGCTCTCTTTACAGTTTTAGACATAAGGGATCCATCAGTAGTTTATATTAACAGCCACTATTACAGTTTTAAACATAAGGTGTCCATCAGTAGTTTACGTTAACAGCTCTCCTCACAGTTTTAGACATAAGGGATCCATCAGTAGGTTATGTTAACAGCCAATATTACAGTTTTAAACATAAGGTATACATCAGTAGTTTATGTTAACAGCTCTCCTCACAGTTTTAAGCATAAGGTATCCATCAGTAGTTTATGTTAACAGACCCTCTCACAGTTTTAAACATAAGGTGTCCATCAGTAGTTTATGTTAACAGCTCCCCTCACAGTTTTAAACATAAAGTGACCATCAGTAGTTTATGTTAACAGCTCCCCTCACAGTTTTAAGCATAAGGTGACCATCAGTAGTTTATGTTAGCGCCCCCTCTCACAGTTTTAAGCATAAGATGTTCATCAGTAGTTTATGTTAACAGCTCCTCTCACAGTTTAAAGCATAAGGTTACCATCAGTAATTTACGATAACAGCTCTCCTCACCGTTTTAGACATAAGGGATCCATCAGTAATTTATGTTAACAGCCACTATTACAGTTTTAAACATAAGGTGTCCATCAATAGTTTACGTTAACAGCTCTCCTCACAGATTTAGACAGGGGATCCATCAGTAGGTTATGTTAACAGCCACTATTACAGTTTTAAACATAAGGCATACATCAGTAGTTTATGTTAACAGTTCTCCTCACAGTATTAAGCATAACGTATCCATCAGTAGTTTATGTTAACAGACCCTCTCACAGTTTTAAACATAAGGTGTCCATCAGTAGTTTATGTTAACAGCCCTTCTAACAGTTTTAAGCATAAGGTGTCCATCAGTAGTTTATGTTAACAGCTCCCCTCACAGTTTTAAACATAAGGTGACCATCAGTAGTTTATGTTAACAGATCCTCTCACAGTTTTAAACATAAGGTGTCCATCAGTAGTTTATGTTAACAGCTCCCCTCACAGTTTTAAGCATAAGATGTTCATCAGTAGTTTATGTTAACAGCTCCTCTCACAGTTTTAAGCATAAGGTGACCATCAGTAGTTTACGTTAACAGCCCCTCTCACAGTTTTAAACATAAGGTGTCCATCAGTAGTTTATGTTAACAGTTCTCCTCACAGTTTTAAGCATAAGGTATCCATCAGTAGTTTATGTTAACAGACCCCCTCACAGTTTTAAAAATAAGGTGTCCATCAGTAGTTTATGTTAACAGCCCTTCTCACAGTTTTAAGCATAAGGTGGCCATCAGTAGTTTATGTAAACAGCTCACCTCACAGTTTTAAACATAAGGTGACCATCAGTAGTTTATGTTAACAGACCCTCTCACAGTTTTAAACATAAGGTGTCCATCAGTAGTTTATGTTAACAGCTCCCCTCACAGTTTTAAACATAAGGTGACCATCAGTAGTTTATGTTAACAGACCCTCTCACAGGTTTAAGCATAAGGTGTCCATCAGTAGTTTATGTTAACAGCTCCCCTCACAGTTTTAAACATAAGGTGTCCATCAATAGTTTACGTTAACAGCTCTCCTCACAGATTTAGACAAGGGATCCATCAGTAGGTTATGTTAACAGCCACTATTACAGTTTTAAACATAAGGTATACATCAGTAGTTTATGTTAACCGTTCTCCTCACAGTATTAAGCATAAGGTATCCATCAGTGGTTTATGTTAACAGACCCTCTCACAGTTTTAAACATAAGGTGTCCATCAGTAGTTTATGTTAACAGCCCTTCTAACAGTTTTAAGCATAAGGTGTCCATCAGTAGTTTATGTTAACAGCTCCCCTCACAGTTTTAAACATAAGGTGACCATCAGTAGTTTATGTTAACAGACCCTCTCACAGTTTTAAACATAAGGTGTCCATCAGTAGTTTATGTTAACAGCTCCCCTCACAGTTTTAAACATAAGGTGACCATCAGTAGTTTATGTTAATGCCCCCTCTCACAGTTTTAAGCATAAGATGTTCATCAGTAGTTTATGTTAACAGCTCCTCTCACAGTTTTAAGCATAAGGTGACCATAAGTAGTTTATGTTAACAGCCCCTCTCACAGTTTTAAACATAAGGTGTCCATCAGTAGTTTATGTTAACAGTTCTCCTCACAGTTTTAAGCATAAGGTATCCATCAGTAGTTTATGTTAACAGACCCTCTCACAGTTTTAAAAATAAGGTGTCCATCAGTAGTTTATGTTAACAGCCCTTCTCACAGTTTTAAGCATAAGGTGTCCATCAGTAGTTTATGTTAACAGCTCCCCTCACAGTTTTAAACATAAGGTGACCATCAGTAGTTTATGTTAACAGACCCTCTCACAGTTTTAAACATAAGGTGTCCATCAGTAGTTTATGTTAACAGCTCCCCTCACAGTTTTAAACATAAGGTGACCATCAGTAGTTTATGTTAACGCCCCCTCTCACAGTTTTAAGCATAAGATGTTCATCAGTAGTTTATGTTAACAGCTCCTCTCACAGTTTTAAGCATAAGGTGACCATCAGTAGTTTTCGTTAACAGCCCCTCTCACAGTTTTAAACATAAGTTGTCCATCAGTAGTTTACGTTAACAGCTCTTCTCACAGTTTTAGACATAAGGGATTCATCAGTAGTTTATGTTAACAGCCACTATTACAGTTTTAAACATATGGTATCCATCAGTAGTTTATGTTAACAGCTCCCCTCACAGTTTTAAGCATAAGGTGGCCATCAGTAGTTTATGTTAGCGCCCCCTCTCACAGTTTTAAACATAAAATGTTCATCGGTAGTTTATGTTAACAGCTCCTCTCACGGTTTTAAGCATAAGGTGACCATCAGTAGTTTACGTTAACAGCCCCTCTCACAGTTTTAAACATAAGTTGTCCATCAGTAGTTTATGTTAACAGCCACTATTACAGTTTTAAACATAAGGTATCCATCAGTAGTTTATGTTAACAGCTCTCTTCACAGTTTTAGACATAAGGGATCCATCAGTAGTTTATGTTAACAGCCACTATTACAGTTTTAAACATAAGGTGTCCATCAGTAGTTTACGTTAACAGCTCTCCTCACAGTTTTAGACATAAGGGATCCATCAGTAGGTTATGTTAACAGCCACTATTACAGTTTTAAACATAAGGTATACATCAGTAGTTTATGTTAACAGTTCTCCTCACAGTTTTAAGCTTAAGGTATCCATCAGTAGTTTATGTTGACAGACCCTCTCACAGTTTTAAAAATAAGGTGTCCATCAGTAGTTTATGTTAACAGCCCTTCTCACAGTTTTAAGCATAAGGTGTCCATCAGTAGTTTATGTTAACAGCTCCCCTCGCAGTTTTAAACATAAGGTGATCATCAGTAGTTTATGTTAACAGACCCTCTCACAGTTTTAAACATAAGGTGTCCATCAGTAGTTTATGTTAACAGCTCCCCTCACAGTTTTAAACATAAGGTGACCATCAGTAGTTTATGTTAACGCCCCCTCTCACAGTTTTAAGCATACGATGTTCATCAGTAGTTTATGTTAACAGCTCCTCTCACAGTTTTAAGCATAAGGTGACCATCAGTAGTTTACGTTAACAGCTCCTCTCACAGTTTTAAACATAAGTTGTCCATCAGTAGTTTACGTTAACAGCTCTCCTCACAGTTTTAGACATAAGGGATCCATCAGTAGGCAGTAGCATAAGGTATACATCAGTAGTTTATGTTAACAGCTCTCCTCACAGTTTTAAGCATAAGGTATCCATCAGTAGTTTATGTTAACAGACCCTCTCACAGTTTTAAACATAAGGTGTCCATCAGTAGTTTATGTTAACAGCTCCCCTCACAGTTTTAAACATAAGGTGACCATCAGTAGTTTATGTTAACAGCTCCCCTCACAGTTTTAAGCATAAGGTGACCATCAGTAGTTTATGTTAGCGCCCCCTCTCACAGTTTTAAGCATAAGATGTTCATCAGTAGTTTATGTTAACAGCTCCTCTCACAGTTTTAAGCATCAGGTTACCATCAGTAGTTTACGATAACAGCTCTCCTCACAGTTTTAGACATAAGGGATCCATCAGTAGTTTATGTTAACAGCCACTATTACAGTTTTAAACATAAGGTGTCCATCAATAGTTTACGTTAACAGCTTTCCTCACAGATTTAGACAAGGGATCCATCAGTAGGTTATGTTAACAGCCACTATTACAGTTTTAAACATAAGGTATACATCAGTAGTTTATGTTAACAGTTCTCCTCACAGTATTAAGCATAAGGTATCCATCAGTAGTTTATGTTAACAGACCCTCTCACAGTGTTAAACATAAGGTGTCCATCAGTAGTTTATGTTAACAGCCCTTCTCACAGTTTTAAGCATAAGGTGTCCATCAGTAGTTTATGTTAACAGCTCCCCTCACAGTTTTAAACATAAGGTGACCATCAGTAGTTTATGTTAACAGACCCTCTCACAGTTTTAAACATAAGGTGTCCATCAGTAGTTTATGTTAACAGCTCCCCTCACAGTTTTAAACATAAGGTGATCATCAGTAGTTTATGTTAACGCCCCCTCTCACAGTTTTAAGCATAAGATGTTCATCAGTAGTTTATGTTAACAGCTCCTCTCACAGTTTTAAGCATAAGGTGACCATCAGTAGTTTACGTTAACAGCCCCTCTCACAGTTTTAAACATAAGGTGTCCATCAGTAGTTTATGTTAACAGTTCTCCTCACAGTTTTAAGCATAAGGTATCCATCAGTAGTTTATGTTAACAGACCCTCTCACAGTTTTAAAAATAAGGTGTCCATCAGTAGTTTATGTTAACAGCCCTTCTCACAGTTTTAAGCATAAGGTGTCCATCAGTAGTTTATGTTAACAGCTCCCCTCACAGTTTTAAACATAAGGTGACCATCAGTAGTTTATGTTAACAGACCCTCTCACAGTTTTAAACATAAGGTGTCCATCAGTAGTTTATGTTAACAGCTCCCCTCACAGTTTTAAACATAAGGTGACCATCAGTAGTTTATGTTAACGCCCCCTCTCACAGTTTTAAGCATAAGATGTTCATCAGTAGTTTATGTTAACAGCTCCTCTCACAGTTTTAAGCATAAGGTGACCATCAGTAGTTTACGTTAACAGCCCCTCTCACAGTTTTAAACATAAGTTGTCCATCAGTAGTTTACGTTAACAGCTCTTCTCACAGTTTTAGACATAAGGGATTCATCAGTAGTTTATGTTAACAGCCACTATTACAGTTTTAAACATATGGTATCCATCAGTAGTTTATGTTAACAGTTCCCCTCACAGTTTTAAGCATAAGGTGGCCATCAGTAGTTTTTATTAGCGCCCCCTCTCACAGTTTTAAACATAAAATGTTCATCGGTAGTTTATGTTAACAGCTCCCCTCACAGTTTTAAGCATAAGGTGGCCATCAGTAGTTTTTGTTAGCGCCCCCTCTCACAGTTTTAAACATAAGGTGACCATCAGTAGTTTATGTTAACGCCCCCTCTCACAGTTTTAAGCATAAGATGTTCATCAGTAGTTTATGTTAACAGCTCCTCTCACAGTTTTAAGCATAAGGTGACCATCAGTAGTTTACGCTAACAGCCCCTCTCACAGTTTTAAACATAAGGTGTCCATTAGTAGTTTATGTTAACAGTTCTCCTCACAGTTTTAAGCATAAGGTATCCATCAGTAGTTTATGTTAACAGACCCTCTCACAGTTTTAAAAATAAGGTGTCCATCAGTAGTTTATGTTAACAGCCCTTCTCACAGTTTTAAGTATAAGGTGTCCATCAGTAGTTTATGTTAACAGCTCCCCTCACAGTTTTAAACATAAGGTGACCATCAGTAGTTTATGTTAACAGACCCTCTCACAATTTTAAGCATAAGGTGTCCATCAGTAGTTTATGTTAACAGCTCCCCTCACAGTTTTAAACATAAGGTGACCATCAGTAGTTTATGTTAACGCCCCCTCTCACAGTTTTAAGCATAAGATGTTCATCAGTAGTTTATGTTAACAGCTCCTCTCACAGTTTTAAGCATAAGGTGACCATCAGTAGTTTACGTTAACAGCCCCTCTCACAGTTTTAAACATAAGGTGTCCATCAGTAGTTTATGTTAACAGTTCTCCTCACAGTTTTAAGCATAAGGTATCCATCAGTAGTTTATGTTAACAGACCCCCTCACAGTTTTAAAAATAAGGTGTCCATCAGTAGTTTATGTTAACAGCCCTTCTCACAGTTTTAAGCATAAGGTGTCCATCAGTAGTTTATGTTAACAGCTCCCCTCACAGTTTTAAACATAAGGTGACCATCAGTAGTTTATGTTAACAGACCCTCTCACAGTTTTAAACATAAGGTGTCCATCAGTAGTTTATGTTAACAGCTCCCCTCACAGTTTTAAACATAAGGTGACCATCAGTAGTTTATGTTAACAGACCCTCTCACAGTTTTAAGCATAAGGTGTCCATCAGTAGTTTATGTTAACAGCTCCCCTCACAGTTTTAAACATAAGGTGTCCATCAATAGTTTACGTTAACAGCTCCTCTCACAGTTTTAAACATAAGTTGTCCATCAGTAGTTTACGTTAACAGCTCTCCTCACAGTTTTAGACATAAGGGATCCATCAGTAGGCAGTAGCATAAGGTATACATCAGTAGTTTATGTTAACAGCTCTCCTCACAGTTTTAAGCATAAGGTATCCATCAGTAGTTTATGTTAACAGACCCTCTCACAGTTTTAAACATAAGGTGTCCATCAGTAGTTTATGTTAACAGCTCCCCTCACAGTTTTAAACATAAGGTGACCATCAGTAGTTTATGTTAACAGCTCCCCTCACAGTTTTAAGCATAAGGTGACCATCAGTAGTTTATGTTAGCGCCCCCTCTCACAGTTTTAAGCATAAGATGTTCATCAGTAGTTTATGTTAACAGCTCCTCTCACAGTTTTAAGCATCAGGTTACCATCAGTAGTTTACGATAACAGCTCTCCTCACAGTTTTAGACATAAGGGATCCATCAGTAGTTTATGTTAACAGCCACTATTACAGTTTTAAACATAAGGTGTCCATCAATAGTTTACGTTAACAGCTTTCCTCACAGATTTAGACAAGGGATCCATCAGTAGGTTATGTTAACAGCCACTATTACAGTTTTAAACATAAGGTATACATCAGTAGTTTATGTTAACAGTTCTCCTCACAGTATTAAGCATAAGGTATCCATCAGTAGTTTATGTTAACAGACCCTCTCACAGTTTTAAACATAAGGTGTCCATCAGTAGTTTATGTTAACAGCCCTTCTCACAGTTTTAAGCATAAGGTGTCCATCAGTAGTTTATGTTAACAGCTCCCCTCACAGTTTTAAACATAAGGTGACCATCAGTAGTTTATGTTAACAGACCCTCTCACAGTTTTAAACATAAGGTGTCCATCAGTAGTTTATGTTAACAGCTCCCCTCACAGTTTTAAACATAAGGTGACCATCAGTAGTTTATGTTAACGCCCCCTCTCACAGTTTTAAGCATAAGATGTTCATCAGTAGTTTATGTTAACAGCTCCTCTCACAGTTTTAAGCATAAGGTGACCATCAGTAGTTTACGCTAACAGCCCCTCTCACAGTTTTAAACATAAGGTGTCCATTAGTAGTTTATGTTAACAGTTCTCCTCACAGTTTTAAGCATAAGGTATCCATCAGTAGTTTATGTTAACAGACCCTCTCACAGTTTTAAAAATAAGGTGTCCATCAGTAGTTTATGTTAACAGCCCTTCTCACAGTTTTAAGTATAAGGTGTCCATCAGTAGTTTATGTTAACAGCTCCCCTCACAGTTTTAAACATAAGGTGACCATCAGTAGTTTATGTTAACGCCCCCTCTCACAGTTTTAAGCATAAGATGTTCATCAGTAGTTTATGTTAACAGCTCCTCTCACAGTTTTAAGCATAAGGTGACCATCAGTAGTTTACGTTAACAGCCCCTCTCACAGTTTTAAACATAAGGTGTCCATCAGTAGTTTATGTTAACAGTTCTCCTCACAGTTTTAAGCATAAGGTATCCATCAGTAGTTTATGTTAACAGACCCCCTCACAGTTTTAAAAATAAGGTGTCCATCAGTAGTTTATGTTAACAGCCCTTCTCACAGTTTTAAGCATAAGGTGTCCATCAGTAGTTTATGTTAACAGCTCCCCTCACAGTTTTAAACATAAGGTGACCATCAGTAGTTTATGTTAACAGACCCTCTCACAGTTTTAAACATAAGGTGTCCATCAGTAGTTTATGTTAACAGCTCCCCTCACAGTTTTAAACATAAGGTGACCATCAGTAGTTTATGTTAACAGACCCTCTCACAGTTTTAAGCATAAAGTGTCCATCAGTAGTTTATGTTAACAGCTCCCCTCACAGTTTTAAACATAAGGTGTCCATCAATAGTTTACGTTAACAGCTCTCCTCACAGATTTAGACAAGGGGTCCATCAGTAGGTTATGTTAACAGCCACTATTACAGTTTTAAACATAAGGTATACATCAGTAGTTTATGTTAACCGTTCTCCTCACAGTATTAAGCATAAGGTATCCATCAGTAGTTTATGTTAACAGACCCTCTCACAGTTTTAAACATAAGGTGTCCATCAGTAGTTTATGTTAACAGCCCTTCTAACAGTTTTAAGCATAAGGTGTCCATCAGTAGTTTATGTTAACAGCTCCCCTCACAGATTTAAACATAAGGTGACCATCAGTAGTTTATGTTAACAGACCCTCTCACAGTTTTAAACATAAGGTGTCCATCAGTAGTTTATGTTAACAGCTCCCCTCACAGTTTTAAACATAAGGTGACCATCAGTAGTTTATGTTAACGCCCCCTCTCACAGTTTTAAGCATAAGATGTTCATCAGTAGTTTATGTTAACAGCTCCTCTCACAGTTTTAAGCATAAGGTGACCATAAGTAGTTTATGTTAACAGCCCCTCTCACAGTTTTAAACATAAGGTGTCCATCAGTAGTTTATGTTAACAGTTCTCCTCACAGTTTTAAGCATAAGGTATCCATCAGTAGTTTATGTTAACAGACCCTCTCACAGTTTTAAAAATAAGGTGTCCATCAGTAGTTTATGTTAACAGCCCTTCTCACAGTTTTAAGCATAAGGTGTCCATCAGTAGTTTATGTTAACAGCTCCCCTCACAGTTTTAAACATAAGGTGACCATCAGTAGTTTATGTTAACGCCCCCTCTCACAGTTTTAAGCATAAGATGTTCATCAGTAGTTTATGTTAACAGCTCCTCTCACAGTTTTAAGCATAAGGTGACCATCAGTAGTTTACGTTAACAGCCCCTCTCACAGTTTTAAACATAAGTTGTCCTTCAGTAGTTTACGTTAACAGCTCTTCTCACAGTTTTAGACATAAGGGATTCATCAGTAGTTTATGCTAACAGCCACTATTACAGTTTTAAACATATGGTATCCATCAGTAGTTTATGTTAACAGCTCCCCTCACAGTTTTAAGCATAAGGTGGCCATCAGTAGTTTATGTTAGCGCCCCCTCTCACAGTTTTAAACATAAAATGTTCATCGGTAGTTTATGTTAACAGCTCCTCTCACGGTTTTAAGCATAAGGTGACCATCAGTAGTTTACGTTAACAGCCCCTCTCACAGTTTTAAACATAAGTTGTCCATCAGTAGTTTATGTTAACAGCTCTTCTCACAGTTTTAGACATAAGGGATTCATCAGTAGTTTATGTTAACAGCCACTATTACAGTTTTAAACATAAGGTATCCATCAGTAGTTTATGTTAACAGCTCTCTTCACAGTTTTAGACATAAGGGATCCATCAGTAGTTTATGTTAACAGCCACTATTACAGTTTTAAACATAAGGTGTCCATCAGTAGTTTACGTTAACAGCTCTCCTCACAGTTTTAGACATAAGGGATCCATCAGTAGGTTATGTTAACAGCCACTATTACAGTTTTAAACATAAGGTATACATCAGTAGTTTATGTTAACAGTTCTCCTCACAGTTTTAAGCTTAAGGTATCCATCAGTAGTTTATGTTGACAGACCCTCTCACAGTTTTAAACATAAGGTGATCATCAGTAGTTTATGTTAACAGACCCTCTCACAGTTTTAAACATAAGGTGTCCATCAGTAGTTTATGTTAACAGCTCCCCTCACAGTTTTAAACATAAGGTGACCATCAGTAGTTTATGTTAACGCCCCCTCTCACAGTTTTAAGCATACGATGTTCATCAGTAGTTTATGTTAACAGCTCCTCTCACAGTTTTAAGCATAAGGTGACCATCAGTAGTTTACGTTAACAGCTCCTCTGACAGTTTTAAACATAAGTTGTCCATCAGTAGTTTACATTAACAGCTCTCCTCACAGTTTTAGACATAAGGGATCCATCAGTAGGCAGTAGGTTATGTTAACAGCCAATATTACAGTTTTAAACATAAGGTATACATCAGTAGTTTATGTTAACAGCTCTCTTCACAGTTTTAAGCATAAGGTATCCATCAGTAGTTTATGTTAACAGACCCTCTCACAGTTTTAAGCATAAGGTGTCCATCAGTAGTTTATGTTAACAGCTCCCCTCACAGTTTTAAACATAAGGTGACCATCAGTAGTTTATGTTAACAGCTCCCCTCACAGTTTTAAGCATAAGGTGACCATCAGTAGTTTATGTTAGCACCCCTCTCACAGTTTTAAGCATAAGATGTTCATCAGTTGTTTATGTTAACAGCTCCTCTCACAGTTTTAAGCATCAGATTACCATCAGTAGTTTACGATAACAGCTCTCCTCACAGTTTTAGACATAAGGGATCCATCAGTAGTTTATGTTAACAGCCACTATTACAGTTTTAAACATAAGGTGTCCATCAATAGTTTACGTTAACAGCTTTCCTCACAGATTTAGACAAGGGATCCATCAGTAGGTTATGTTAACAGCCACTATTACAGTTTTAAACATAAGGTATACATCAGTAGTTTATGTTAACAGTTCTCCTCACAGTATTAAGCATAAGGTATCCATCAGTAGTTTATGTTAACAGACCCTCTCACAGTTTTAAACATAAGGTGTCCATCAGTAGTTTATGTTAACAGCCCTTCTAACAGTTTTAAGCATAAGGTGTCCATCAGTAGTTTATGTTAACAGCTCCCCTCACAGTTTTAAACATAAGGTGACCATCAGTAGTTTACGTTAACAGCCCCTCTCACAGTTTTAAACATAAGTTGTCCATCAGTAGTTTATGTTAACAGCTCTTCTCACAGTTTTAGACATAAGGGATTCATCAGTAGTTTATGTTAACAGCCACTATTACAGTTTTAAACATAAGGTATCCATCAGTAGTTTATGTTAACAGCTCTCTTCACAGTTTTAGACATAAGGGATCCATCAGTAGTTTATGTTAACAGCCACTATTACAGTTTTAAACATAAGGTGTCCATCAGTAGTTTACGTTAACAGCTCTCCTCACAGTTTTAGACATAAGGGATCCATCAGTAGGTTATGTTAACAGCCACTATTACAGTTTTAAACATAAGGTATACATCAGTAGTTTATGTTAACAGTTCTCCTCACAGTTTTAAGCTTAAGGTATCCATCAGTAGTTTATGTTGACAGACCCTCTCACAGTTTTAAACATAAGGTGATCATCAGTAGTTTATGTTAACAGACCCTCTCACAGTTTTAAACATAAGGTGTCCATCAGTAGTTTATGTTAACAGCTCCCCTCACAGTTTTAAACATAAGGTGACCATCAGTAGTTTATGTTAACGCCCCCTCTCACAGTTTTAAGCATACGATGTTCATCAGTAGTTTATGTTAACAGCTCCTCTCACAGTTTTAAGCATAAGGTGACCATCAGTAGTTTACGTTAACAGCTCCTCTGACAGTTTTAAACATAAGTTGTCCATCAGTAGTTTACGTTAACAGCTCTCCTCACAGTTTTAGACATAAGGGATCCATCAGTAGGCAGTAGGTTATGTTAACAGCCAATATTACAGTTTTAAACATAAGGTATACATCAGTAGTTTATGTTAACAGCTCTCCTCACAGTTTTAAGCATAAGGTATCCATCAGTAGTTTATGTTAACAGACCCTCTCACAGTTTTAAACATAAGGTGTCCATCAGTAGTTTATGTTAACAGCTCCCCTCACAGTTTTAAACATAAGGTGACCATCAGTAGTTTATGTTAACAGCTCCCCTCACAGTTTTAAGCATAAGGTGACCATCAGTAGTTTATGTTAGCGCCCCCTCTCACAGTTTTAAGCATAAGATGTTCATCAGTTGTTTATGTTAACAGCTCCTCTCACAGTTTTAAGCATCAGATTACCATCAGTAGTTTACGATAACAGCTCTCCTCACAGTTTTAGACATAAGGGATCCATCAGTAGTTTATGTTAACAGCCACTATTACAGTTTTAAACATAAGGTGTCCATCAATAGTTTACGTTAACAGCTTTCCTCACAGATTTAGACAAGGGATCCATCAGTAGGTTATGTTAACAGCCACTATTACAGTTTTAAACATAAGGTATACATCAGTAGTTTATGTTAACAGTTCTCCTCACAGTATTAAGCATAAGGTATCCATCAGTAGTTTATGTTAACAGACCCTCTCACAGTTTTAAACATAAGGTGTCCATCAGTAGTTTATGTTAACAGCCCTTCTAACAGTTTTAAGCATAAGGTGTCCATCAGTAGTTTATGTTAACAGCTCCCCTCACAGTTTTAAACATAAGGTGACCATCAGTAGTTTATATTAACAGACCCTCTCACAGTTTTAAACATAAGGTGTCCATCAGTAGTTTATGTTAACATCTCCCCTCACAGTTTTAAACATAAGGTGACCATCAGTAGTTTATGTTAACGCCCCCTCTCACAGTTTTAAGCATAAGATGTTCATCAGTAGTTTATGTTAACAGCTCCTCTCACAGTTTTAAGCATAAGGTGACCATCAGTAGTTTATGCTAACAGCCCCTCTCACAGTTTTAAACATAAGGTGTCCATCAGTAGTTTATGTTAACAGTTCTCCTCACAGTTTTAAGCATAAGGTATCCATCAGTAGTTTATGTTAACAGACCCTCTCACAGTTTTAAAAATAAGGTGTCCATCAGTAGTTTATGTTAACAGCCCTTCTCACAGTTTTAAGTATAAGGTGTCCATCAGTAGTTTATGTTAACAGCTCCCCTCACAGTTTTAAACATAAGGTGACCATCAGTAGTTTATGTTAACAGACCCTCTCACAGTTTTAAGCATAAGGTGTCCATCAGTAGTTTATGTTAACAGCTCCCCTCACAGTTTTAAACATAAGGTGACCATCAGTAGTTTATGTTAACGCCCCCTCTCACAGTTTTAAGCATAAGATGTTCATCAGTAGTTTATGTTAACAGCTCCTCTCACAGTTTTAAGCATAAGGTGACCATCAGTAGTTTACGTTAACAGCCCCTCTCACAGTTTTAAGCATAAGATGTTCATCAGTAGTTTATGTTAACAGCTCCTCTCACAGTTTTAAGCATAAGGTGACCATCAGTAGTTTACGTTAACAGCCCCTCTCACAGTTTTAAACATAAGTTGTCCATCAGTAGTTTAAGTTAACAGCTCTTCTCACAGTTTTAGACATAAGGGATTCATCAGTAGTTTATGTTAACAGCCACTATTACAGTTTTAAACATATGGTATCCATCAGTAGTTTATGTTAACAGCTCCCCTCACAGTTTTAAGCATAAGGTGGCCATCAGTAGTTTATGTTAGCGCCCCCTCTCACAGTTTTAAACATAAAATGTTCATCGGTAGTTTATGTTAACAGCTCCTCTCACAGTTTTAAGCATAAGGTGGCCATCAGTAGTTTACGTTAACAGCCCCTCTCACAGTTTTAAACATAAGTTGTCCATCAGTAGTTTATGTTAACAGCCACTATTACAGTTTTAAACATAAGGTATCCATCAGTAGTTTATGTTAACAGCTCTCTTCACAGTTTTAGACATAAGGGATCCATCAGTAGTTTATGTTAACAGCCACTATTACAGTTTTAAACATAAGGTGTCCATCAGTAGTTTATGTTAACAGCTCTCCTCACAGTTTTAGACATAAGGGATCCATCAGTAGGTTATGTTAACAGCCACTATTACAGTTTTAAACATAAGGTATACATCAGTAGTTTATGTTAACAGTTCTGCTCACAGTTTTAAGCATAAGGTTTCCATCAGTAGTTTATGTTGACAGACCCTCTCACAGTTTTAAACATAAGGTGTCCATCAGTAGTTTATGTTAACAGCCCTTCTCACAGTTTTAAGCATAAGGTGTCCATCAGTAGTTTATGTTAACAGCTCCCCTCACAGTTTTAAACATAAGGTGATCATCAGTAGTTTATGTTAACAGACCCTCTCACAGTTTTAAACATAAGGTGTCCATCAGTAGTTTATGTTAACAGCTCTCCTCACAGTTTTAAACATAAGGTGACCATCAGTAGTTTATGTTAACGCCCCCTCTCACAGTTTTAAGCATAAGATGTTCATCAGTAGTTTATGTTAACAGCTCCTCTCACAGTTTTAAGCATAAGGTGACCATCAGTAGTTTACGTTAACAGCTCCTCTCACAGTTTTAAACATAAGTTGTCCATCAGTAGTTTACGTTAACAGCTCTTCTCACAGTTTTAGACATAAGGGATTCATCAGTAGTTTATGTTAACAGCCACTATTACAGTTTTAAACATATGGTATCCATCAGTAGTTTATGTTAACAGATCCCCTCACAGTTTTAAGCATAAGGTGACCATCAGTACTTTACGTTAACAGCCCCTCTCACAGTTTTAATCATAAGTTGTCCATCAGTAGTTTACGTTAACAGCTCTTCTCACAGTTTTAGACATAAGGGATTCATCAGTAGTTTATGTTAACAGCCACTATTACAGTTTTAAACATAAGGTGACCATCAGTAGTTTATGTTAGTGCCCCCTCTCACATTTTTAAGCATAAAATGTTCATCAGTAGTTTATGTTAACAGCTCCTCTCACAGTTTTAAGCATAAGGTGACCATCAGTAGTTTACGTTAACAGCCCCTCTCACAGTTTTAAACATAAGGTGTCCATCAGTAGTTTATGTTAACAGCTCTCCTCACAGTTTTAAACATAAGGTGACCATCAGTAGTTTATGTTAACGCCCCCTCTCACAGTTTTAAGCATAAGTTGTCCATCAGTAGTTTACGTTAACAGCTCTCCTCACAGTTTTAGACATAAGGGATCCATCAGTAGGCAGTAGCATAAGGTATACATCAGTAGTTTATGTTAACAGCTCTCCTCACAGTTTTAAGCATAAGGTATCCATCAGTAGTTTATGTTAACAGACCCTCTCACAGTTTTAAACATAAGGTGTCCATCAGTAGTTTATGTTAACAGCTCCCCTCACAGTTTTAAACATAAGGTGACCATCAGTAGTTTATGTTAACAGCTCCCCTCACAGTTTTAAGCATAAGGTGACCATCAGTAGTTTATGTTAGCGCCCCCTCTCACAGTTTTAAGCATAAGATGTTCATCAGTAGTTTATGTTAACAGCTCCTCTCACAGTTTTAAGCATCAGGTTACCATCAGTAGTTTACGATAACAGCTCTCCTCACAGTTTTAGACATAAGGGATCCATCAGTAGTTTATGTTAACAGCCACTATTACAGTTTTAAACATAAGGTGTCCATCAATAGTTTACGTTAACAGCTTTCCTCACAGATTTAGACAAGGGATCCATCAGTAGGTTATGTTAACAGCCACTATTACAGTTTTAAACATAAGGTATACATCAGTAGTTTATGTTAACAGTTCTCCTCACAGTATTAAGCATAAGGTATCCATCAGTAGTTTATGTTAACAGACCCTCTCACAGTGTTAAACATAAGGTGTCCATCAGTAGTTTATGTTAACAGCCCTTCTCACAGTTTTAAGCATAAGGTGTCCATCAGTAGTTTATGTTAACAGCTCCCCTCACAGTTTTAAACATAAGGTGACCATCAGTAGTTTATGTTAACAGACCCTCTCACAGTTTTAAACATAAGGTGTCCATCAGTAGTTTATGTTAACAGCTCCCCTCACAGTTTTAAACATAAGGTGATCATCAGTAGTTTATGTTAACGCCCCCTCTCACAGTTTTAAGCATAAGATGTTCATCAGTAGTTTATGTTAACAGCTCCTCTCACAGTTTTAAGCATAAGGTGACCATCAGTAGTTTACGTTAACAGCCCCTCTCACAGTTTTAAACATAAGGTGTCCATCAGTAGTTTATGTTAACAGTTCTCCTCACAGTTTTAAGCATAAGGTATCCATCAGTAGTTTATGTTAACAGACCCTCTCACAGTTTTAAAAATAAGGTGTCCATCAGTAGTTTATGTTAACAGCCCTTCTCACAGTTTTAAGCATAAGGTGTCCATCAGTAGTTTATGTTAACAGCTCCCCTCACAGTTTTAAACATAAGGTGACCATCAGTAGTTTATGTTAACAGACCCTCTCACAGTTTTAAACATAAGGTGTCCATCAGTAGTTTATGTTAACAGCTCCCCTCACAGTTTTAAACATAAGGTGACCATCAGTAGTTTATGTTAACGCCCCCTCTCACAGTTTTAAGCATAAGATGTTCATCAGTAGTTTATGTTAACAGCTCCTCTCACAGTTTTAAGCATAAGGTGACCATCAGTAGTTTACGTTAACAGCCCCTCTCACAGTTTTAAACATAAGTTGTCCATCAGTAGTTTACGTTAACAGCTCTTCTCACAGTTTTAGACATAAGGGATTCATCAGTAGTTTATGTTAACAGCCACTATTACAGTTTTAAACATATGGTATCCATCAGTAGTTTATGTTAACAGTTCCCCTCACAGTTTTAAGCATAAGGTGGCCATCAGTAGTTTTTATTAGCGCCCCCTCTCACAGTTTTAAACATAAAATGTTCATCGGTAGTTTATGTTAACAGCTCCCCTCACAGTTTTAAGCATAAGGTGGCCATCAGTAGTTTTTGTTAGCGCCCCCTCTCACAGTTTTAAACATAAGGTGACCATCAGTAGTTTATGTTAACGCCCCCTCTCACAGTTTTAAGCATAAGATGTTCATCAGTAGTTTATGTTAACAGCTCCTCTCACAGTTTTAAGCATAAGGTGACCATCAGTAGTTTACGCTAACAGCCCCTCTCACAGTTTTAAACATAAGGTGTCCATTAGTAGTTTATGTTAACAGTTCTCCTCACAGTTTTAAGCATAAGGTATCCATCAGTAGTTTATGTTAACAGACCCTCTCACAGTTTTAAAAATAAGGTGTCCATCAGTAGTTTATGTTAACAGCCCTTCTCACAGTTTTAAGTATAAGGTGTCCATCAGTAGTTTATGTTAACAGCTCCCCTCACAGTTTTAAACATAAGGTGACCATCAGTAGTTTATGTTAACAGACCCTCTCACAATTTTAAGCATAAGGTGTCCATCAGTAGTTTATGTTAACAGCTCCCCTCACAGTTTTAAACATAAGGTGACCATCAGTAGTTTATGTTAACGCCCCCTCTCACAGTTTTAAGCATAAGATGTTCATCAGTAGTTTATGTTAACAGCTCCTCTCACAGTTTTAAGCATAAGGTGACCATCAGTAGTTTACGTTAACAGCCCCTCTCACAGTTTTAAACATAAGGTGTCCATCAGTAGTTTATGTTAACAGTTCTCCTCACAGTTTTAAGCATAAGGTATCCATCAGTAGTTTATGTTAACAGACCCCCTCACAGTTTTAAAAATAAGGTGTCCATCAGTAGTTTATGTTAACAGCCCTTCTCACAGTTTTAAGCATAAGGTGTCCATCAGTAGTTTATGTTAACAGCTCCCCTCACAGTTTTAAACATAAGGTGACCATCAGTAGTTTATGTTAACAGACCCTCTCACAGTTTTAAACATAAGGTGTCCATCAGTAGTTTATGTTAACAGCTCCCCTCACAGTTTTAAACATAAGGTGACCATCAGTAGTTTATGTTAACAGACCCTCTCACAGTTTTAAGCATAAGGTGTCCATCAGTAGTTTATGTTAACAGCTCCCCTCACAGTTTTAAACATAAGGTGTCCATCAATAGTTTACGTTAACAGCTCCTCTCACAGTTTTAAACATAAGTTGTCCATCAGTAGTTTACGTTAACAGCTCTCCTCACAGTTTTAGACATAAGGGATCCATCAGTAGGCAGTAGCATAAGGTATACATCAGTAGTTTATGTTAACAGCTCTCCTCACAGTTTTAAGCATAAGGTATCCATCAGTAGTTTATGTTAACAGACCCTCTCACAGTTTTAAACATAAGGTGTCCATCAGTAGTTTATGTTAACAGCTCCCCTCACAGTTTTAAACATAAGGTGACCATCAGTAGTTTATGTTAACAGCTCCCCTCACAGTTTTAAGCATAAGGTGACCATCAGTAGTTTATGTTAGCGCCCCCTCTCACAGTTTTAAGCATAAGATGTTCATCAGTAGTTTATGTTAACAGCTCCTCTCACAGTTTTAAGCATCAGGTTACCATCAGTAGTTTACGATAACAGCTCTCCTCACAGTTTTAGACATAAGGGATCCATCAGTAGTTTATGTTAACAGCCACTATTACAGTTTTAAACATAAGGTGTCCATCAATAGTTTACGTTAACAGCTTTCCTCACAGATTTAGACAAGGGATCCATCAGTAGGTTATGTTAACAGCCACTATTACAGTTTTAAACATAAGGTATACATCAGTAGTTTATGTTAACAGTTCTCCTCACAGTATTAAGCATAAGGTATCCATCAGTAGTTTATGTTAACAGACCCTCTCACAGTTTTAAACATAAGGTGTCCATCAGTAGTTTATGTTAACAGCCCTTCTCACAGTTTTAAGCATAAGGTGTCCATCAGTAGTTTATGTTAACAGCTCCCCTCACAGTTTTAAACATAAGGTGACCATCAGTAGTTTATGTTAACAGACCCTCTCACAGTTTTAAACATAAGGTGTCCATCAGTAGTTTATGTTAACAGCTCCCCTCACAGTTTTAAACATAAGGTGACCATCAGTAGTTTATGTTAACGCCCCCTCTCACAGTTTTAAGCATAAGATGTTCATCAGTAGTTTATGTTAACAGCTCCTCTCACAGTTTTAAGCATAAGGTGACCATCAGTAGTTTACGCTAACAGCCCCTCTCACAGTTTTAAACATAAGGTGTCCATTAGTAGTTTATGTTAACAGTTCTCCTCACAGTTTTAAGCATAAGGTATCCATCAGTAGTTTATGTTAACAGACCCTCTCACAGTTTTAAAAATAAGGTGTCCATCAGTAGTTTATGTTAACAGCCCTTCTCACAGTTTTAAGTATAAGGTGTCCATCAGTAGTTTATGTTAACAGCTCCCCTCACAGTTTTAAACATAAGGTGACCATCAGTAGTTTATGTTAACGCCCCCTCTCACAGTTTTAAGCATAAGATGTTCATCAGTAGTTTATGTTAACAGCTCCTCTCACAGTTTTAAGCATAAGGTGACCATCAGTAGTTTACGTTAACAGCCCCTCTCACAGTTTTAAACATAAGGTGTCCATCAGTAGTTTATGTTAACAGTTCTCCTCACAGTTTTAAGCATAAGGTATCCATCAGTAGTTTATGTTAACAGACCCCCTCACAGTTTTAAAAATAAGGTGTCCATCAGTAGTTTATGTTAACAGCCCTTCTCACAGTTTTAAGCATAAGGTGTCCATCAGTAGTTTATGTTAACAGCTCCCCTCACAGTTTTAAACATAAGGTGACCATCAGTAGTTTATGTTAACAGACCCTCTCACAGTTTTAAACATAAGGTGTCCATCAGTAGTTTATGTTAACAGCTCCCCTCACAGTTTTAAACATAAGGTGACCATCAGTAGTTTATGTTAACAGACCCTCTCACAGTTTTAAGCATAAAGTGTCCATCAGTAGTTTATGTTAACAGCTCCCCTCACAGTTTTAAACATAAGGTGTCCATCAATAGTTTACGTTAACAGCTCTCCTCACAGATTTAGACAAGGGGTCCATCAGTAGGTTATGTTAACAGCCACTATTACAGTTTTAAACATAAGGTATACATCAGTAGTTTATGTTAACCGTTCTCCTCACAGTATTAAGCATAAGGTATCCATCAGTAGTTTATGTTAACAGACCCTCTCACAGTTTTAAACATAAGGTGTCCATCAGTAGTTTATGTTAACAGCCCTTCTAACAGTTTTAAGCATAAGGTGTCCATCAGTAGTTTATGTTAACAGCTCCCCTCACAGATTTAAACATAAGGTGACCATCAGTAGTTTATGTTAACAGACCCTCTCACAGTTTTAAACATAAGGTGTCCATCAGTAGTTTATGTTAACAGCTCCCCTCACAGTTTTAAACATAAGGTGACCATCAGTAGTTTATGTTAACGCCCCCTCTCACAGTTTTAAGCATAAGATGTTCATCAGTAGTTTATGTTAACAGCTCCTCTCACAGTTTTAAGCATAAGGTGACCATAAGTAGTTTATGTTAACAGCCCCTCTCACAGTTTTAAACATAAGGTGTCCATCAGTAGTTTATGTTAACAGTTCTCCTCACAGTTTTAAGCATAAGGTATCCATCAGTAGTTTATGTTAACAGACCCTCTCACAGTTTTAAAAATAAGGTGTCCATCAGTAGTTTATGTTAACAGCCCTTCTCACAGTTTTAAGCATAAGGTGTCCATCAGTAGTTTATGTTAACAGCTCCCCTCACAGTTTTAAACATAAGGTGACCATCAGTAGTTTATGTTAACGCCCCCTCTCACAGTTTTAAGCATAAGATGTTCATCAGTAGTTTATGTTAACAGCTCCTCTCACAGTTTTAAGCATAAGGTGACCATCAGTAGTTTACGTTAACAGCCCCTCTCACAGTTTTAAACATAAGTTGTCCTTCAGTAGTTTACGTTAACAGCTCTTCTCACAGTTTTAGACATAAGGGATTCATCAGTAGTTTATGCTAACAGCCACTATTACAGTTTTAAACATATGGTATCCATCAGTAGTTTATGTTAACAGCTCCCCTCACAGTTTTAAGCATAAGGTGGCCATCAGTAGTTTATGTTAGCGCCCCCTCTCACAGTTTTAAACATAAAATGTTCATCGGTAGTTTATGTTAACAGCTCCTCTCACGGTTTTAAGCATAAGGTGACCATCAGTAGTTTACGTTAACAGCCCCTCTCACAGTTTTAAACATAAGTTGTCCATCAGTAGTTTATGTTAACAGCTCTTCTCACAGTTTTAGACATAAGGGATTCATCAGTAGTTTATGTTAACAGCCACTATTACAGTTTTAAACATAAGGTATCCATCAGTAGTTTATGTTAACAGCTCTCTTCACAGTTTTAGACATAAGGGATCCATCAGTAGTTTATGTTAACAGCCACTATTACAGTTTTAAACATAAGGTGTCCATCAGTAGTTTACGTTAACAGCTCTCCTCACAGTTTTAGACATAAGGGATCCATCAGTAGGTTATGTTAACAGCCACTATTACAGTTTTAAACATAAGGTATACATCAGTAGTTTATGTTAACAGTTCTCCTCACAGTTTTAAGCTTAAGGTATCCATCAGTAGTTTATGTTGACAGACCCTCTCACAGTTTTAAACATAAGGTGATCATCAGTAGTTTATGTTAACAGACCCTCTCACAGTTTTAAACATAAGGTGTCCATCAGTAGTTTATGTTAACAGCTCCCCTCACAGTTTTAAACATAAGGTGACCATCAGTAGTTTATGTTAACGCCCCCTCTCACAGTTTTAAGCATACGATGTTCATCAGTAGTTTATGTTAACAGCTCCTCTCACAGTTTTAAGCATAAGGTGACCATCAGTAGTTTACGTTAACAGCTCCTCTGACAGTTTTAAACATAAGTTGTCCATCAGTAGTTTACATTAACAGCTCTCCTCACAGTTTTAGACATAAGGGATCCATCAGTAGGCAGTAGGTTATGTTAACAGCCAATATTACAGTTTTAAACATAAGGTATACATCAGTAGTTTATGTTAACAGCTCTCTTCACAGTTTTAAGCATAAGGTATCCATCAGTAGTTTATGTTAACAGACCCTCTCACAGTTTTAAGCATAAGGTGTCCATCAGTAGTTTATGTTAACAGCTCCCCTCACAGTTTTAAACATAAGGTGACCATCAGTAGTTTATGTTAACAGCTCCCCTCACAGTTTTAAGCATAAGGTGACCATCAGTAGTTTATGTTAGCACCCCTCTCACAGTTTTAAGCATAAGATGTTCATCAGTTGTTTATGTTAACAGCTCCTCTCACAGTTTTAAGCATCAGATTACCATCAGTAGTTTACGATAACAGCTCTCCTCACAGTTTTAGACATAAGGGATCCATCAGTAGTTTATGTTAACAGCCACTATTACAGTTTTAAACATAAGGTGTCCATCAATAGTTTACGTTAACAGCTTTCCTCACAGATTTAGACAAGGGATCCATCAGTAGGTTATGTTAACAGCCACTATTACAGTTTTAAACATAAGGTATACATCAGTAGTTTATGTTAACAGTTCTCCTCACAGTATTAAGCATAAGGTATCCATCAGTAGTTTATGTTAACAGACCCTCTCACAGTTTTAAACATAAGGTGTCCATCAGTAGTTTATGTTAACAGCCCTTCTAACAGTTTTAAGCATAAGGTGTCCATCAGTAGTTTATGTTAACAGCTCCCCTCACAGTTTTAAACATAAGGTGACCATCAGTAGTTTACGTTAACAGCCCCTCTCACAGTTTTAAACATAAGTTGTCCATCAGTAGTTTATGTTAACAGCTCTTCTCACAGTTTTAGACATAAGGGATTCATCAGTAGTTTATGTTAACAGCCACTATTACAGTTTTAAACATAAGGTATCCATCAGTAGTTTATGTTAACAGCTCTCTTCACAGTTTTAGACATAAGGGATCCATCAGTAGTTTATGTTAACAGCCACTATTACAGTTTTAAACATAAGGTGTCCATCAGTAGTTTACGTTAACAGCTCTCCTCACAGTTTTAGACATAAGGGATCCATCAGTAGGTTATGTTAACAGCCACTATTACAGTTTTAAACATAAGGTATACATCAGTAGTTTATGTTAACAGTTCTCCTCACAGTTTTAAGCTTAAGGTATCCATCAGTAGTTTATGTTGACAGACCCTCTCACAGTTTTAAACATAAGGTGATCATCAGTAGTTTATGTTAACAGACCCTCTCACAGTTTTAAACATAAGGTGTCCATCAGTAGTTTATGTTAACAGCTCCCCTCACAGTTTTAAACATAAGGTGACCATCAGTAGTTTATGTTAACGCCCCCTCTCACAGTTTTAAGCATACGATGTTCATCAGTAGTTTATGTTAACAGCTCCTCTCACAGTTTTAAGCATAAGGTGACCATCAGTAGTTTACGTTAACAGCTCCTCTGACAGTTTTAAACATAAGTTGTCCATCAGTAGTTTACGTTAACAGCTCTCCTCACAGTTTTAGACATAAGGGATCCATCAGTAGGCAGTAGGTTATGTTAACAGCCAATATTACAGTTTTAAACATAAGGTATACATCAGTAGTTTATGTTAACAGCTCTCCTCACAGTTTTAAGCATAAGGTATCCATCAGTAGTTTATGTTAACAGACCCTCTCACAGTTTTAAACATAAGGTGTCCATCAGTAGTTTATGTTAACAGCTCCCCTCACAGTTTTAAACATAAGGTGACCATCAGTAGTTTATGTTAACAGCTCCCCTCACAGTTTTAAGCATAAGGTGACCATCAGTAGTTTATGTTAGCGCCCCCTCTCACAGTTTTAAGCATAAGATGTTCATCAGTTGTTTATGTTAACAGCTCCTCTCACAGTTTTAAGCATCAGATTACCATCAGTAGTTTACGATAACAGCTCTCCTCACAGTTTTAGACATAAGGGATCCATCAGTAGTTTATGTTAACAGCCACTATTACAGTTTTAAACATAAGGTGTCCATCAATAGTTTACGTTAACAGCTTTCCTCACAGATTTAGACAAGGGATCCATCAGTAGGTTATGTTAACAGCCACTATTACAGTTTTAAACATAAGGTATACATCAGTAGTTTATGTTAACAGTTCTCCTCACAGTATTAAGCATAAGGTATCCATCAGTAGTTTATGTTAACAGACCCTCTCACAGTTTTAAACATAAGGTGTCCATCAGTAGTTTATGTTAACAGCCCTTCTAACAGTTTTAAGCATAAGGTGTCCATCAGTAGTTTATGTTAACAGCTCCCCTCACAGTTTTAAACATAAGGTGACCATCAGTAGTTTATATTAACAGACCCTCTCACAGTTTTAAACATAAGGTGTCCATCAGTAGTTTATGTTAACATCTCCCCTCACAGTTTTAAACATAAGGTGACCATCAGTAGTTTATGTTAACGCCCCCTCTCACAGTTTTAAGCATAAGATGTTCATCAGTAGTTTATGTTAACAGCTCCTCTCACAGTTTTAAGCATAAGGTGACCATCAGTAGTTTATGCTAACAGCCCCTCTCACAGTTTTAAACATAAGGTGTCCATCAGTAGTTTATGTTAACAGTTCTCCTCACAGTTTTAAGCATAAGGTATCCATCAGTAGTTTATGTTAACAGACCCTCTCACAGTTTTAAAAATAAGGTGTCCATCAGTAGTTTATGTTAACAGCCCTTCTCACAGTTTTAAGTATAAGGTGTCCATCAGTAGTTTATGTTAACAGCTCCCCTCACAGTTTTAAACATAAGGTGACCATCAGTAGTTTATGTTAACAGACCCTCTCACAGTTTTAAGCATAAGGTGTCCATCAGTAGTTTATGTTAACAGCTCCCCTCACAGTTTTAAACATAAGGTGACCATCAGTAGTTTATGTTAACGCCCCCTCTCACAGTTTTAAGCATAAGATGTTCATCAGTAGTTTATGTTAACAGCTCCTCTCACAGTTTTAAGCATAAGGTGACCATCAGTAGTTTACGTTAACAGCCCCTCTCACAGTTTTAAGCATAAGATGTTCATCAGTAGTTTATGTTAACAGCTCCTCTCACAGTTTTAAGCATAAGGTGACCATCAGTAGTTTACGTTAACAGCCCCTCTCACAGTTTTAAACATAAGTTGTCCATCAGTAGTTTAAGTTAACAGCTCTTCTCACAGTTTTAGACATAAGGGATTCATCAGTAGTTTATGTTAACAGCCACTATTACAGTTTTAAACATATGGTATCCATCAGTAGTTTATGTTAACAGCTCCCCTCACAGTTTTAAGCATAAGGTGGCCATCAGTAGTTTATGTTAGCGCCCCCTCTCACAGTTTTAAACATAAAATGTTCATCGGTAGTTTATGTTAACAGCTCCTCTCACAGTTTTAAGCATAAGGTGGCCATCAGTAGTTTACGTTAACAGCCCCTCTCACAGTTTTAAACATAAGTTGTCCATCAGTAGTTTATGTTAACAGCCACTATTACAGTTTTAAACATAAGGTATCCATCAGTAGTTTATGTTAACAGCTCTCTTCACAGTTTTAGACATAAGGGATCCATCAGTAGTTTATGTTAACAGCCACTATTACAGTTTTAAACATAAGGTGTCCATCAGTAGTTTATGTTAACAGCTCTCCTCACAGTTTTAGACATAAGGGATCCATCAGTAGGTTATGTTAACAGCCACTATTACAGTTTTAAACATAAGGTATACATCAGTAGTTTATGTTAACAGTTCTGCTCACAGTTTTAAGCATAAGGTTTCCATCAGTAGTTTATGTTGACAGACCCTCTCACAGTTTTAAACATAAGGTGTCCATCAGTAGTTTATGTTAACAGCCCTTCTCACAGTTTTAAGCATAAGGTGTCCATCAGTAGTTTATGTTAACAGCTCCCCTCACAGTTTTAAACATAAGGTGATCATCAGTAGTTTATGTTAACAGACCCTCTCACAGTTTTAAACATAAGGTGTCCATCAGTAGTTTATGTTAACAGCTCTCCTCACAGTTTTAAACATAAGGTGACCATCAGTAGTTTATGTTAACGCCCCCTCTCACAGTTTTAAGCATAAGATGTTCATCAGTAGTTTATGTTAACAGCTCCTCTCACAGTTTTAAGCATAAGGTGACCATCAGTAGTTTACGTTAACAGCTCCTCTCACAGTTTTAAACATAAGTTGTCCATCAGTAGTTTACGTTAACAGCTCTTCTCACAGTTTTAGACATAAGGGATTCATCAGTAGTTTATGTTAACAGCCACTATTACAGTTTTAAACATATGGTATCCATCAGTAGTTTATGTTAACAGATCCCCTCACAGTTTTAAGCATAAGGTGACCATCAGTACTTTACGTTAACAGCCCCTCTCACAGTTTTAATCATAAGTTGTCCATCAGTAGTTTACGTTAACAGCTCTTCTCACAGTTTTAGACATAAGGGATTCATCAGTAGTTTATGTTAACAGCCACTATTACAGTTTTAAACATAAGGTGACCATCAGTAGTTTATGTTAGTGCCCCCTCTCACATTTTTAAGCATAAAATGTTCATCAGTAGTTTATGTTAACAGCTCCTCTCACAGTTTTAAGCATAAGGTGACCATCAGTAGTTTACGTTAACAGCCCCTCTCACAGTTTTAAACATAAGTTGTCCATCAGTAGTTTATGTTAACAGCTCTTCTCACAGTTTTAGACATAAGGGATTCATCAGTAGTTTATGTTAACAGTCACTATTACAGTTTTAAACATAAGGTATCCATCAGTAGTTTATGTTAACAGCTCTCTTCACAGTTTTAGACATAAGGGATCCATCAGTAGTTTATGTTAACAGCCACTATTACAGTTTTAAACATAAGGTGTCCATCAGTAGTTTACGTTAACAGCTCTCCTCACAGTTTTAGACATAAGGGATCCATCAGTAGGTTATGTTAACAGCCAATATTACAGTTTTAAACATAAGGTATACATCAGTAGTTTATGTTAACAGCTCTCCTCACAGTTTTAAGCATAAGGTATCCATCAGTAGTTTATGTTAACAGACCCTCTCACAGTTTTAAACATAAGGTGTCCATCAGTAGTTTATGTTAACAGCTCCCCTCACAGTTTTAAGCATAAGGTGACAATCAGTAGTTTATGTTAACAGCTCCCCTCACAGTTTTAAGCATAAGGTGACAATCAGTAGTTTACGTTAACAGCCCCTCTCACAGTTTTAAACATAAGTTGTCCATCAGTAGTTTACGTTAACAGCTCTTCTCACAGTTTTAGACATAAGGGATTCATCATTAGTTTATGTTAACAGCCACTATTACAGTTTTAAACATAAGGTATCCATCAGTAGTTTATGTTAACAGCTCTCTTCACAGTTTTAGACATAAGGGATCCATCAGTAGTTTATGTTAACAGCCACTATTACAGTTTTAAACATAAGGTGTCCATCAGTAGTTTACGTTAACAGCTCTCCTCACAGTTTTAGACATAAGGGATCCATCAGTAGGTTATGTTAACAGCCACTATTACAGTTTTAAACATAAGGTATACATCAGTAGTTTATGTTAACAGTTCTCCTCACAGTTTTAAGCATAAGGTATCCATCAGTAGTTTATGTTGACAGACCCTCTCACAGTTTTAAACATAAGGTGTCCATCAGTAGTTTATGTTAACAGCCCTTCTCACAGTTTTAAGCATAAGGTGTCCATCAGTAGTTTATGTTAACAGCTCCCCTCACAGTTTTAAACATAAGGTGATCATCAATAGTTTATGTTAACAGACCCTCTCACAGTATTAAACATAAGGTGTCCATCAGTAGTTTATGTTAACAGCTCCCCTCACAGTTTTAAACATAAGGTGACCATCAGTAGTTTATGTTAACGCCCCCTCTCACAGTTTTAAGCATAAGATGTTCATCAGTAGTTTATGTTAACAACTCCTCTCACAGTTTTAAGCATAAGGTGACCATCAGTAGTTTACGTTAACAGCTCTCCTCACAGTTTTAGACATAAGGGATCCATCAGTAGGTTATGTTAAAAGTCAATATTACAGTTTTAAACATAAGGTATACATCAGTAGTTTATGTTAACAGCTCCCCTCACAGTTTTAAGCATAAGGTGACAATCAGTAGTTTATGTTAACAGCTCCCCTCACAGTTTTAAGCATAAGGTGACCATCAGTAGTTTATGTTAGCGCCCCCTCTCACAGTTTTAAGCATAAGATGTTCATCAGTAGTTTATGTTAACAGCTCCTCTCACAGTTTTAAGCATCAGGTTACCATCAGTAGTTTACGATAACAGCTCTCCTCACAGTTTTAGACATAAGGGATCCATCAGTAGTTTATGTTAACAGCCACTATTACAGCTTTAAACATAAGGTGTCCATCAATAGTTTACGTTAACAGCTTTCCTCACAGATTTAGACAAGGGATCCATCAGTAGGTTATGTTAACAGCCACTATTACAGTTTTAAACATAAGGTATACATCAGTAGTTTATGTTAACAGTTCTCCTCACAGTATTAGGCATAAGGTATCCATCAGTAGTTTATGTTAACAGACCCTCTCACAGTTTTAAACATAAGGTGTCCATCAGTAGTTTATGTTAACAGCCCTTCTAACAGTTTTAGGCATAAGGTGTCCATCAGTAGTTTATGTTAACAGCTCCCCTCACAGTTTTAAACATAAGGTGACCATCAGTAGTTTATGTTAACAGACCCTCTCACGGTTTTAAGCATAAGGTGTCCATCAGTAGTTTATGTTAACAGCTCCCCTCACAGTTTTAAACATAAGGTGACCATCAGTAGTTTATGTTAACGCCCCCTCTCACAGCTTTAAGCATAAGATGTTCATCAGTAGTTTATGTTAACAGCTCCTCTCACAGTTTTAAGCATAAGGTGACCATCAGTAGTTTATGTTAACGCCCCCTCTCACAGTTTTAAGCATAAGATGTTCATCAGTAGTTTATGTTAACAGCTCCTCTCACAGTTTTAAGCATAAGGTGACCATCAGTAGTTTACGTTAACAGCCCCTCTCACAGTTTTAAACATAAGGTGTCCATCAGTAGTTTATGTTAACAGTTCTCCTCACAGTTTTAAGCATAAGGTATCCATCAGTAGTTTATGTTAACAGACCCTCTCAGAGTTTTAAAAATAAGGTGTCAATCAGTAGTTTATGTTAACAGCCCTTCTCACAGTTTTAAGCATAAGGTGTCCATCAGTAGTTTATGTTAACAGCTCCCCTCACAGTTTTAAACATAAGGTGACCATCAGTAGTTTATGTTAACAGACCCTCTCACAGTTTTAAGCATAAGGTGTCCATCAGTAGTTTATGTTAACAGCTCCCCTCACAGTTTTAAACATAAGGTGACCATCAGTAGTTTATGTTAACGCCCCCTCTCACAGTTTTAAGCATAAGATGTTCATCAGTAGTTTATGTTAACAGCTCCTCTCACAGTTTTAAGCATAAGGTGACCATCAGTAGTTTACGTTAACAGCCCCTCTCACAGTTTTAAACATAAGTTGTCCATCAGTAGTTTACGTTAACAGCTCTTCTCACAGTTTTAGACATAAGGGATTCATCAGTAGTTTATGTTAACAGCCACTATTACAGTTTTAAACATATGGTATCCATCAGTAGTTTATGTTAACAGCTCCCCTCACAGTTTTAAGCATAAGGTGGCCATCAGTAGTTTATGTTAGCGCCCCCTCTCACAGTTTTAAACATAAAATGTTCATCGGTAGTTTATGTTAACAGCTCTCCTCACAGTTTTAAGCATAAGGTGACCATCAGTAGTTTACGTTAACAGCCCCTCTCACAGTTTTAAACATAAGTTGTCCATCAGTAGTTTAAGTTAACAGCTCTTCTCACAGTTTTAGACATAAGGGATTCATCAGTAGTTTATGTTAACAGCCACTATTACAGTTTTAAACATAAGGTGTCCATCAGTAGTTTATGTTAACAGCTCCCCTCACAGTTTTAAGCATAAGGTGACAATCAGTAGTTTATGTTAACAGCTCCCCTCACAGTTTTAAGCATAAGGTGACAATCAGTAGTTTACGTTAACAGCCCCTCTCACAGTTTTAAACATAAGTTGTCCATCAGTAGTTTACGTTAACAGCTCTTCTCATAGTTTTAGACATAAGGGATTCATCAGTAGTTTATGTTAACAGCCACTATTACAGTTTTAAACATAAGGTATCCATCAGTAGTTTATGTTAACAGCTCTCTTCACAGTTTTAGACATAAGGCATCCATCAGTAGTTTATGTTAACAGCCACTATTACAGTTTTAAACATAAGGTGTCCATCAGTAGTTTACGTTAACAGCTCTCCTCACAGTTTTAGACATAAGGGATCCATCAGTAGGTTATGTTAACAGCCACTATTACAGTTTTAAACATAAGGTGTCCATCAGTAGTTTATGTTAACAGTTCTCCTCACAGTTTTAAGTATAAGGTATCCATCAGTAGTTTATGTTGACAGACCCTCTCACAGTTTTAAACATAAGGTGTCCATCAGTAGTTTATGTTAACAGCCCTTCTCACAGTTTTAAGCATAAGGTGTCCATCAGTAGTTTATGTTAACAGCTCCCCTCACAGTTTTAAACATAAGGTGATCATCAGTAGTTTATGTTAACTGACCCTCTCACAGTTTTAAGCATAAGGTGTCCATCAGTAGTTTATGTTAACAGCTCCCCTCACAGTTTTAAACATAAGGTGACCATCAGTAGTTTATGTTAACGCTCCCTCTCACAGTTTTAAGCATAAGATGTTCATCAGTAGTTTATGTTAACAACTCCTCTCACAGTTTTAAGCATAAGGTGACCATCAGTAGTTTACGTTAACAGCTCCTCTCACAGTTTTAAACATAAGTTGTCCATCAGTAGTTTACGTTAACAGCTCTCCTCACAGTTTTAGACATAAGGGATCCATCAGTAGGTTATGTTAAAAGCCAATATTACAGTTTTAAACATAAGGTATACATCAGTAGTTTATGTTAACAGCTCTCCTCACAGTTTTAAGCATAGGGTATCCATCAGTAGTTTATGTTAACAGACCCTCTCACAGTTTTAAACATAAGGTGTCCATCAGTAGTTTATGTTAACAGCTCCCCTCACAGTTTTAAACATAAGGTGACCATCAGTAGTTTATGTTAACAGCTCCCCTCACAGTTTTAAGCATAAGGTGACCATCAGTAGTTTATGTTAGCGCCCCCTCTCACAGTTTTAAGCATAAGATGTTCATCAGTAGTTTATGTTAACAGCTCCTCTCACAGTTTTAAGCATCAGGTTACCATCAGTAGTTTACGATAACAGCTCTCCTCACAGTTTTAGACATAAGGGATCCATCAGTAGTTTATGTTAACAGCCACTATTACAGTTTTAAACATAAGGTGTCCATTAATAGTTTACGTTAACAGCTTTCCTCACAGATTTAGACAAGGGATCCATCAGTAGGTTATGTTAACAGCCACTATTACAGTTTTAAACATAAGGTATACATCAGTAGTTTATGTTAACAGTTCTCCTCACAGTATTAGGCATAAGGTATCCATCAGTAGTTTATGTTAACAGACCCTCTCACAGTTTTAAACATAAGGTGTCCATCAGTAGTTTATGTTAACAGCCCTTCTAACAGTTTTAGGCATAAGGTGTCCATCAGTAGTTTATGTTAACAGCTCCCCTCACAGTTTTAAACATAAGGTGTCCATCAGTAGTTTATGTTAACAGTTCTCCTCACAGTTTTAAGCATAAGGTATCCATCAGTAGTTTATGTTAACAGACCCTCTGAGAGTTTTAAAAATAAGGTGTCAATCAGTAGTTTATGTTAACAGCCCTTCTCACAGTTTTAAGCATAAGGTGTCCATCAGTAGTTTATGTTAACAGCTCCCCTCACAGTTTTAAACATAAGGTGACCATCAGTAGTTTATGTTAACAGACCCTCTCACAGTTTTAAGCATAAGGTGTCCATCAGTAGTTTATGTTAACAGCTCCCCTCACAGTTTTAAACATAAGGTGACCATCAGTAGTTTATGTTAACGCCCCCTCTCACAGTTTTAAGCATAAGATGTTCATCAGTAGTTTATGTTAACAGCTCCTCTCACAGTTTTAAGCATAAGGTGACCATCAGTAGTTTACGTTAACAGCCCCTCTCACAGTTTTAAACATAAGTTGTCCATCAGTAGTTTACGTTAACAGCTCTTCTCACAGTTTTAGACATAAGGGATTCATCAGTAGTTTATGTTAACAGCCACTATTACAGTTTTAAACATATGGTATCCATCAGTAGTTTATGTTAACAGCTCCCCTCACAGTTTTAAGCATAAGGTGGCCATCAGTAGTTTATGTTAGCGCCCCCTCTCACATTTTTAAACATAAAATGTTCATCGGTAGTTTATGTTAACAGCTCTCCTCACAGTTTTAAGCATAAGGTGACCATCAGTAGTTTACGTTAACAGCCCCTCTCACAGTTTTAAACATAAGTTGTCCATCAGTAGTTTAAGTTAACAGCTCTTCTCACAGTTTTAGACATAAGGGATTCATCAGTAGTTTATGTTAACAGCCACTATTACAGTTTTAAACATAAGGTATCCATCAGTAGTTTATGTTAACAGCTCTCTTCACAGTTTTAGACATAAGGGATCCATCAGTAGTTTATGTTAACAGCCACTATTACAGTTTTAAACATAAGGTGTCCATCAGTAGTTTACATTAACAGCTCTCCTCACAGTTTTAGACATAAGGGATCCATCAGTAGGTTATGTTAACAGCCACTATTACAGTTTTAAACATAAGGTATACATCAGTAGTTTATGTTAACAGTTCTCCTCACAGTTTTAAGCATAAGGTATCCATCAGTAGTTTATGTTGACAGACCCTCTCACAGTTTTAAACATAAGGTGTCCATCAGTAGTTTATGTTAACAGCCCTTCTCACAGTTTTAAGCATAAGGTGTCCATCAGTAGTTTATGTTAACAGCTCCCCTCACAGTTTTAAACATAAGGTGATCATCAGTAGTTTATGTTAACAGACCCTCTCACAGTTTTAAACATAAGGTGTCCATCAGTAGTTTATGTTAACAGCTCCCCTCACAGTTTTAAACATAAGGTGACCATCAGTAGTTTATGTTAACGCCCCCTCTCACAGTTTTAAGCATAAGATGTTCATCAGTAGTTTATGTTAACAGCTCCTCTCACAGTTTTAAGCATAAGGTGACCATCAGTAGTTTACGTTAACAGCTCCTCTCACAGTTTTAAACATAAGTTATCCATCAGTAGTTTACGTTAACAGCTCTTCTCACAGTTTTAGACATAAGGGATTCATCAATAGTTTATGTTAACAGCCACTATTACAGTTTTAAACATATGGTATCCATCAGTAGTTTATGTTAACAGCTCCCCTCACAGTTTTAAGCATAAGGTGACCATCAGTAGTTTACGTTAACAGCCCCTCTCACAGTTTTAATCATACGTTGTCCATCAGTAGTTTACGTTAACAGCTCTTCTCACAGTTTTAGACATAAGGGATTCATCAGTAGTTTATGTTAACAGCCACTATTACAGTTTTAAACATAAGGTGACCATCAGTAGTTTATGTTAGCGCCCCCTCTCACAGTTTTAAGCATAAAATGTTCATCGGTAGTTTATGTTAACAGCTCCTCTCACAGTTTTAAGCATAAGGTGACCATCAGTAGTTTACGTTAACAGCCCCTCTCACAGTTTTAAACATAAGTTGTCCATCAGTAGTTTATGTTAACAGCTCTTCTCACAGTTTTAGACATAAGGGATTCATCAGTAGTTTATGTTAACAGTCACTATTACAGTTTTAAACATAAGGTATCCATCAGTAGTTTATGTTAACAGCTCTCTTCACAGTTTTAGACATAAGGGATCCATCAGTAGTTTATGTTAATAGCCACTATTACAGTTTTAAGCATAAGGTGTCCATCAGTAGTTTACGTTAACAGCTCTCCTCACAGTTTTAGACATAAGGGATCCATCAGTAGGTTATGTTAACAGCCAATATTACAGTTTTAAACATAAGGTATACATCAGTAGTTTATGTTAACAGCTCTCCTCACAGTTTTAAGCATAAGGTATCCATCAGTAGTTTATGTTAACAGACCTTCTCACAGTTTTAAACATAAGGTGTCCATCAGTAGTTTATGTTAACAGCTCCCCTCACAGTTTTAAGCATAAGGTGACAATCAGTAGTTTATGTTAACAGCTCCCCTCACAGTTTTAAGCATAAGGTGACCATCAATAGTTTATGTTAGCGCCCCCTCTCACAGTTTTAAGCATAAGATGTTCATCAGTAGTTTATGTTAAAGCTCCTCTCACAGTTTTAAGCATCAGGTTACCATCAGTAGTTTACGATAACAGCTCTCCTCACAGTTTTAGACATAAGGGATCCATCAGTAGTTTATGTTAACAGCCACTATTACAGTTTTAAACATAAGGTGTCCATCAATAGTTTACGTTAACAGCTCTCCTCACAGTTTTAGACAAGGGATCCATCAGTAGGTTATGTTAACAGCCACTATTACAGTTTTAAACATAAGGTATACATCAGTAGTTTATGTTAACAGTTCTCCTCATAGTATTAAGCATAAGGTATCCATCAGTAGTTTATGTTAACAGACCCTCTCACAGTTTTAAACATAAGGTGTCCATCAGTAGTTTATGTTAACAGCTCCCCTCACAGTTTTAAACATAAGGTGACCATCAGTAGTTTATGTTAACAGACCCTCTCACAGTTTTAAACATAAGGTGTCCATCAGTAGTTTATGTTAACAGCTCCCTTCACAGTTTTAAACATAAGGTGACCATCAGTAGTTTATGTTAGCGCCCCCTCTCACAGTTTTAAGCATAAGATGTTCATCAGTAGTTTATGTTAACAGCTCCTCTCACAGTTTTAAGCATAAGGTGACAATCAGTAGTTTACGTTAACAGCCCCTCTCACAGTTTTAAAAATAAGTTGTCCATCAGTAGTTTACGTTAACAGCTCTTCTCACAGTTTTAGACATAAGGGATTCATCAGTAGTTTATGTTAACAGCCACTATTACAGTTTTAAACATATGGTATCCATCAGTAGTTTATGTTAACAGCTCCCCTCACAGTTTTAAGCATAAGGTGGCCATCAGTAGTTTATGTTAGCGCCCCCTCTCACAGTTTTAAACATAAAATGTTCATCGGTAGTTTATGTTAACAGCTCCTCTCACAGTTTTAAGCATAAGGTGACCATCAGTAGTTTATGTTAACAGCCCCTCTCACAGTTTTAAACATAAGTTGTCCATCAGTAGTTTAAGTTAACAGCTCTTCTCACAGTTTTAGACATAAGGGATTCATCAGTAGTTTATGTTAACAGCCACTATTACAGTTTTAAACATAAGGTATCCATCAGTAGTTTATGTTAACAGCTCTCTTCACAGTTTTAGACATAAGGGATCCATCAGTAGTTTATGTTAACAGCCACTATTACAGTTTTAAACATAAGGTGTCCATCAATAGTTTACGTTAACAGCTCTCCTCACAGTTTTAGACAAGGGATCCATCAGTAGGTTATGTTAACAGCCACTATTACAGTTTTAAACATAAGGTATACATCAGTAGTTTATGTTAACAGTTCTCCTCACAGTATTAAGCATAAGGTATCCATCAGTAGTTTATGTTAACAGCTCCCCTCACAGTTTTAGACATAAGCGATCCATCAGTAGGTTATGTTAACAGCCACTATTACAGTTTTAAACATAAGGTATACATCAGTAGTTTATGTTAACAGTTCTCCTCACAGTTTTAAGCATAAGGTATCCATCAGTAGTTTATGTTGACAGACCCTCTCACAGTTTTAAACATAAGGTGTCCATCAGTAGTTTATGTTAACAGCCCTTCTCACAGTTTTAAGCATAAGGTGTCCATCAGTAGTTTATGTTAACAGCTCCCCTCACAGTTTTAAACATAAGGTGATCATCAGTAGTTTATGTTAACAGACCCTCTCACAGTTTTAAACATAAGTTGTCCATCAGTAGTTTATGTTAACAGCTCCCCTCACAGTTTTAAACATAAGGTGACCATCAGTAGTTTATGTTAACGCCCCCTCTCACAGTTTTAAGCATAAGATGTTCATCAGTAGTTTATGTTAACAGCTCCTCTCACAGTTTTAAGCATAAGGTGACCATCAGTAGTTTACGTTAACAGCTCCTCTCACAGTTTTAAACATAAGTTGTCCATCAGTAGTTTACGTTAACAGCTCTTCTCACAGTTTTAGACATAAGGGATTCATCAGTAGTTTATGTTAACAGCCACTATTACAGTTTTAAACATATGGTATCCATCAGTAGTTTATGTTAACAGCTCCCCTCACAGTTTTAAGCATAAGGTGACAATCAGTAGTTTATGTTAACAGCCCCTCTCACAGTTTTAAACATAAGTTGTCCATCAGTAGTTTAAGTTAACAGCTCTTCTCACAGTTTTAGACATAAGGGATTCATCAGTAGTTTATGTTAACAGCCACTATTACAGTTTTAAACATAAGGTATCCATCAGTAGTTTATGTTAACAGCTCTCTTCACAGTTTTAGACATAAGGGATCCATCAGTAGTTTATGTTAACAGCCACTATTACAGTTTTAAACATAAGGTGTCCATCAATAGTTTATGTTAACAGCTCTCCTCACAGTTTTAGACAAGGGATCCATCAGTAGGTTATGTTAACAGCCACTATTACAGTTTTAAACATAAGGTATACATCAGTAGTTTATGTTAACAGTTCTCCTCACAGTATTAAGCATAAGGTATCCATCAGTAGTTTATGTTAACAGACCCTCTCACAGTTTTAAACATAAGGTGTCCATCAGTAGTTTATGTTAACAGCTCCCCTCACAGTTTTAGACATAAGCGATCCATCAGTAGGTTATGTTAACAGCCACTATTACAGTTTTAAACATAAGGTATACATCAGTAGTTTATGTTAACAGTTCTCCTCACAGTTTTAAGCATAAGGTATCCATCAGTAGTTTATGTTGACAGACCCTCTCACAGTTTTAAACATAAGGTGTCCATCAGTAGTTTATGTTAACAGCCCTTCTCACAGTTTTAAGCATAAGGTGTCCATCAGTAGTTTATGTTAACAGCTCCCCTCACAGTTTTAAACATAAGGTGATCATCAGTAGTTTATGTTAACAGACCCTCTCACAGTTTTAAACATAAGTTGTCCATCAGTAGTTTATGTTAACAGCTCCCCTCACAGTTTTAAACATAAGGTGACCATCAGTAGTTTATGTTAACGCCCCCTCTCACAGTTTTAAGCATAAGATGTTCATCAGTAGTTTATGTTAACAGCTCCTCTCACAGTTTTAAGCATAAGGTGACCATCAGTAGTTTACGTTAACAGCTCCTCTCACAGTTTTAAACATAAGTTGTCCATCAGTAGTTTACGTTAACAGCTCTTCTCACAGTTTTAGACATAAGGGATTCATCAGTAGTTTATGTTAACAGCCACTATTACAGTTTTAAACATATGGTATCCATCAGTAGTTTATGTTAACAGCTCCCCTCACAGTTTTAAGCATAAGGTGACAATCAGTAGTTTATGTTAACAGCCCCTCTCACAGTTTTAAACATAAGTTGTCCATCAGTAGTTTACGTTAACAGCTCTTCTCACAGTTTTAGACATAAGGGATCCATCAGTAGTTTATGCTAACAGCCACTATTACAGTTTTAAACATAAGGTATCCATCAGTAGATTACGTTAACAGCCCGTCTCACAGTTTTAAATATAAGGTGTCCATCAGTAGTTTATGTTAACAGCCACTCTTACAGTTTTAAACATAAGGTGTACATCAGTAGTTTATGTGAACAGCCTGTCTCACAGCTTTACGCATACGATGTCCATCAGTAGTTTATGTTAACAGACCCTCTCACAGTTTTAAACATAAGTTGTCCATCAGTAGTTTATGTTAACAGCCTGTCTCACAGTTTTATGCATAAGGTGTCCATTAGTAGTTTATGTTAACAGCTCCTCTCATAGGTAAACATAAGGTGTCCATCAGTAGTTTATTCTAACAGCCCCTATCACAGTTTTAAGCATAAGGTGTCCATCAGTAGAATATGTTAACAGCCCTTCTCACAGTTTTAAGCATCAGGTGTCCATCAGTCGTTTATGTTAACAGATCCCCTCAACGTTTTAAGCATAAGGTGACCATCAGTAGTTTATGTTAACAATCCCTCTCACAGTTACTAGTATAAGCATAAGGTGTCCATTAGTAGTTTTTGTTAGCAGCCCTTCTCACAGTTGTAAGCATAAGGTGACCATCTGTAGTTTATGTTAACAACCCCTCTCACAGTTCTAAGCATGATGTGTCCATCAGTAGTTTATGTTAACAGCCTCTCTCACAGTTTTAAGCATATGGTGACCATCAGTAGTTTATGGTAGCAACCCCTCTCTCAGTTTTAAGCATATGGTGTCCATCAGTTGTTTATGTTAACAGCCCCTCTTACAGTTTTAAGCATAAGGTGTACATCAGTAGTTTATGTTAACAGCCCCTCTCACAGTTTTAAACCTAAAGTATTCACCAATAGTTTATTTTAGCATCCTCTCTCACAGTTTTAAGCATAAGGCTACCACCAGTAGTTTATGTTAACAGCCCCTCTCATAGTTTTAAACATAAGGTGTCCATCAGTAGTTTATGTTAGCGGTGCATCTCAGTTTTAAGCATAAGGTGTTCATCAGTAGTTTTTGTTAACAGCTCCACTTACAGTTTTAAGCATAAGGTTACCACCAGTAGTTTTTGTTAACAGCCCCTATCACAGTTTTAAGCATAAGATGTTCATCAGTAAAAAATGTTAACAGCCCCTCTCACAGTTTTAAACATAGGTGTCCATCAGCAATTTATGTTAACAGCCCCTCTCAAAGTTTTCAGCATAAGGGATCCACCAGTAGTTAATTTTAGCTGTTCCTCTCACGGTAGTAAGCATAAAGTGTCCATCAGTAGTTTATGTTAACAGCCCCTCTCAGAGTTTTAAACATAAGGTGTCCACCAGTATTTTGTGTAATACAATAAAAGGGTAATTTTTTACTCTGAATTGTTTTTGTTGCTAGATATTTTAAGAACAAGTTTTTGTTTGTATTGTAAGATTTTGTATTACAATTAAATTTTGTATTTTTTCTTTGAAGATTCTATTAAGAAATAATTTGTGTCAAATCTAGTAACAATTTCTTTTTTGCAATCACTTGTCATCGGTTGTCGTCTATTTTTTTCAATTATCCATCACTACCGCATTTTAAGTCACAATGAGCATAAATTTGTGGCACATATATTCCAGAATTTCCGTGGGGTGAACGACCATTTAAAATACGTATTGTGGAAGTTTGGCTTATTTTGATATTTAAAAAAATCATACCAAAGTCTTCTCCTCAGAAACAAATGATTCAAATTATACCAAACTGAGAAATCAATTTTAACTCATTTTGATTTATATGTTTCGACTTTTTGTTTAAAATTTTGAAGTCTGAAAATGAAAACCAGGCGAGCGATTACATTATTATTGGATACTGTGAACCACTGGTTTTTAATATCCATGGTTACTGAGTTGTACCTAAAGTAGTGTTTTTTTATTATGGGTATATGTGTAATTGATTTATGGAAACTAATGCTTTTCTAGAGTTTTTCTCCTCATAGGTTTTTATCTCTAGTTTTTAATGCAGAGTTTCCTCAGTTTTGATATATGATATACGATATAGATTTTTATATTGTATTAATATTTGATTGTAAAGGTTAACTTGCTTTATATGTCACCTATTGTTACCAATGTTTGTACACAGCCATTAACATTTGATATAAAGCATATATGTTTTCTATATTGCTTTATTATAATTTCAATTGAAATGCATTAACATAGATTTATTTGCTTACGGGTTAAGGTTATGTTGTTTAATGCCACTTTCAACAATATTTCAGTTTAATTGATGGAGGAAACCGGAGTACCCTGAGAAAACCACCGACCTGTCGCAAGTCACTAGCAAACTTGATCACATAATGTTAGATTGAGTACACGTCACCATCAGCGTGATTCGAACCTTTAGTGATGATAATTATAAGCACTGATTGCACAGATAGTAAATCCAACTACTATACAACACGACCATGACGGCTCCTTATTTGCTTAAGAAATGTTTGAAGATACCAAAAAGGGTAATTAGAAGCCGTAAATCGAAGGACAGACGTTACAATGGTCAAACGAAAAAGAACAAAAGGACAAACAATGATCCACTAAACATTACACAGAAAACTGAAGATCGAAAAAAATGAAACCCACTAAAAACCGGGGGTGAATTAAAAAAAATTCTGAATATTTAAGACTGATCCATTGAGATTCAGTATAACTAACCATGATACTATACTGTTTACATTCATAGAGGTTAACGTGCTCGCCTGAAGTGAGGTTGATTGGGAGTTCGAGGCCCGGTCGGACCAATCAAAATGACTATAAAATTTGTTGCTTCTTTGCTAAACATGCATCAATAAGGAGTAAGAGCAAAAGCTGGTTGGCTCGAAATTAGAATAATGTGTCCGAATGGGGTGACATATCCACCCGCAGACTGTAGTTTTGGTGTGCCAGCACTATTAAAGTCCAAGTAATCTGTTGGTCTAGTACAAAGCGGATATCATCATTAAGTCATCGAAATGTACCTTGTTCTCGCCATGATATAGCTAAAAAATCCCTCTCTTGACGTTAAACAACAATCACTCACTCACCACATTCACAGAATAAAACAACTGTGTTTCATCTTGTATCATTTGATAAGATTTTTATATGACAAAAAAAAGCAAAGTTTGCGGTGGTATTTTGTTACATGGCGCTATCGTTGCCGTCGTCCGTCTGTAGACAGAATTGTTCCCGTGCTACAACTTGAGATCTAGTTGACCGATCATTCTGAATTTTGAATACAATGAACTTTGGCACTGAATAAAGGTTGCTATTGGTATGAGGTATTGCGATCATATCCGTTTCCAAACAAAAGGCCATAAGGGGCAAAATGGATGTATTGTTATTGTACATTGAGAGCTTATTTTTTGTCTAGATTTTTTTAAGGAATTGTTTTGGAAAAATCCCTTTCAGAAAAATGCATAGCGTTATGATGTACATATAACTGTTTTGATATAGAATGGGGTCAAAAGGGGTAATTTAGAATTTTTAAGTTTTATTCATTTTGCATCACCCGAGTACAAAATACGGAAAACTAAATCCCTCATTTCCAGTACGGGCCGCTTTGTTTTGTTTCAATAGTAATGTATCTAACTTATACAATAATATTGTTGTTAAATAAACAAATGGTATGACATTTAATCCAACTATAACTTTAAAATTGATTTATATATCGCCAATCGAGTGTGCCTTTCAAAACTTGGTCAATTATTAAAGGTAACAAAATATATACCTCTATTTCGAGTTACCGTACTGGCGGGTGTATTCGATTCTTGTGTTATATATGCATTATTATTGTCATATGGAGGCAATGTCTTGCATGTATCACATAAGTCATTGGCCGATTACCATTTTATTTTATTTTTTACCAATCATTTTTTTTTAATGTATTGAATCATTTAAGTAATAAGCATTTCATATATGTTCCGTTTGTTTTAGTTAGAATTCTGTCCTCCCTTCCTTATTAATAACTTAAAGGGATATTGTCTACCAGCTGCGTAATTTTTTCATACCCAAAATTATTGTCGATTTCCGTACTGACCTTCATAAAATGAAGATTAACACCGAGTTATGTTGCAAAAGATACGAAAAAGACCCAAAACTATCGTTATCCGAATTATTGTCCGGATGACAATATTCAAATCTGTTCATATGGCCTTCTATGCGAACACGTCTTGAGCATGCGCACTGTTTAGAAACAATAAACAACTTGTGGTTCTTGGGCAAAAGAGAAACTGTCAACGCGTGGAAGAAAGCGGACTTTGACGGATTCAGAAATAAAGAAGAATAGAAGTGAAGTATCTTCCAAATGGAACAAATGCAGGATATATGTAGGGGATCAGTTGGACCGTTGCCGTTGGATGGAGCGAACTCAAGGAAGTGCTTGATTATTGTTGATAGGTAAGCCGAGCATGTTGCCTTCTTTTCTCAATCGTTTTTCATATTTTATGAATTTATGATGATGCCTATGATCATTTTCGGTAGATATTAATCAATATATGTAATTTTGCACCTGGCAACAGCAAATTATTGTCAATGAGTAACATAAAACGGCCGTATTTGCGAGGTAAACAAACACAAATTTTAAGAGGCCAGCAAAGGGGAAATGGGAGTGCAAAAATGATATCAGTGGCAATGCAGTTTATTATTATCAATTTAATAAAAAATATCGAATCAATTCATTTTTAATGCAAGAATTAAAATTGTACATGGCTTAATGAAAACCCTATAAAGTTCTTTTTATTCAAGCAAATTTATTTCTTTGATATACAACATATAATTAGGCTTTTAATTTTATCAAATTTCAACAACTTGGACATGAAACTTAGTTTTGGGAACCAAAAGTATATACCTTACTTTCTGCGAATTATCACTATAATGGAAAATCAGTATGTATTTTTCAAATAAAAGCTTTCTATTTAAAGAAGCTTCATTTCAATTGCACTTTTAGTTTGGATCCTGTAAGTATAATATATAATTTTAAACAAGGTTTTGAAGAAATGATATGAATATCCATTGAAATTTTCAAGTTTCAGAACTTTTTTTATATATGACTACAAAATTTTACTGAAAATTTCAGAAATGTCCTAAAATGGCTAAATGAAAATCATTTTCAATTCCTTTATGCAAACAAGTTTATATCTTGGGTACTGGAAATACATTACATAAATAAGGTTAAAAGTACTTTTCAATAAGTTTGAACATAACACTTTGTTATGGGAGCCAAAATTATATCTTCCTGTCTGTGAATTATCACCATAGTGGAAAATCAGTATGTATCTTTTATATAAAAAGCTTTCCATTTAAATAAGTGTCATTTCAGTAGCATTTTTAGTTTGGATCCTGTAAGTATGATACATAAACAAGGTTTTTAAAAAATAATATGAAGATCCATAGAAATTTGCAAGTTTCAGAAACTTTTCTATATATGTGACTATAAAATTTTACTGAAATGTCCTGAACTGCATATTTTAGACTATGACTAAATGAAAATCGTTTTCAATTTCCTTATGCAAACCAAGTTTATTACTTGACTATTCTAAAAACATTACATTAACTAGTTTTTTACTACATTTCAACAATTTTGGACATAATTTTTAGTTCAGGGAGCCAAAATTATACTTTACCATCTTAGAATTATCAACATAGACATGATAGAGGGAAATCAATATGTATTTTTCATATAAAGGGTTTCTATTTAAAGAATTGTCATTTGAACTGCTTTTTATCCTCTCGCCAACGAAGTTGCCAAGGGATATAGTAACGCTACCGTCCGTCCGTCACATCCTTGTGAACACTCTAGAATCAACATCCTTCAATGGATGTTGACCAAACTTGGTACATACTTAGTCCTGAAGAGAATCTGGAACCCTATTGATTTTCAAGGTCGTATGTCAAAGATCAAGGTCATAGGGTAAACATTTTACCTCATAACATCCTTGTGAACACTAGAATCAACATCCTTCAATGGATTTTTGACGAAACTTGGTACATACTTAGTCCTTAAGATACCGAAACCTTATTGATTTTCAAGGTCATAGCCTTATAGGTCAAAGGTCAAGATAACCGGGTCAAAATTTTACCGCGTAACATCCTTGTGAACACTCTAGAATCAACATCCTTCAATGGATTTTGACCAAACTTGGTACATACTTAGTCCTTAAGAGAATCTGGAACCCTATTGATTTTCAAAGTCAAAGGTCAAGGTCACCGGGTCAAATTTTTAGGCAAGGGGATACGCCACGCTTTGCCCTTGTTTAGTTTGGATCTTGTAAGTATGATTTATAAACAAGATTTTTAAGAAATAATGTGAAGATCCATAGCAATTTGCATGTTTCACAGTGTGTGAATTTAACAGTAGACCGATGGCCCATGTCTGTGTTAAAATCATGCAGGTTTTTGTAAAATTATCTAAATTTTTTAGGCAAATTACTACAAAAACTGGTAATTTCAGACAAATGTGATTTTGTAGTGATTGATATTTGTACTTTTGATTTAGATATTCTGACCAAGGTAATTCTAGAGTAGAAGAAATGAGCAGCCATCACATTTCAACGAAACGGATGAAACTGGAGAAATCGAGTTCATTTGTGAACCCATTTGAGTATGTTCATTTTGTTAAAGATTAGACATATTCTACATTATGTTTATAGGTAACATTGTCAATATTGTTTAACACAGTCACTTGTATAACAGTTTCCTATTAATTATTGTGGCTTGCATAGTGATACTACTAGTAGCTATATTATATAGGGATCATGTTGGCTTCATGTTGGGAATGAAACCAAACTGGGACAGAATTGACGCACGTCTGGCGCACCAAATTTTTTCCTGGAACTTTGATGTAATTTTGTCTCTTTATATTGGGTTGTGTAGATGTGTGCTGGATACATGTATATAGATTTAATATTATTTTGAAAAGCTTTCTTCGTTATACAGCTGCACATCAGAACCATATAGCAAAATTTGTTTCGATATTATACACATACACTGTAATAAACAATTATTTTTTATTCTTACAGTCTCTCAATAGATATTACTGAAGAGGGCAGTGATGATTCTGACAATGGACATTTTGAACCTAGCCTCAACTTCACTCTAAGGTTTGTCATGTTAATTTCATATGTTTCAGTTGTAACTTACATACTTGAAATTTTGTCCTAATAACAGAACCATGCATGATCATATGTCATAGGAGCTTTATTATACCCCCGCTCCACTGGAAGGGGGAGGGGGTATACTGTTTTACCTCTGTCCATCCGTTCGTCCCAAGATGTTCATAACATTTTTCTCAGTAATTATTTATGGCAGCAATCTGATATTTGATCATAGGCTTCAGAAGGGTCAATCGAAAGTCGCAAACCCGCTGTGTTGTCCATGGTCAAGTCCGGTAGAAGTCCCATCCGATGAAGGGAAAGACATCAACAACAAATGAAGATCAGGTCTGATTTGGGTAACAGACACCCTGTAACCATTGACCAGCTCGTGATGCCTGCCGTAGAACTTCTTGAGGGATGACCACAACCTAAAATCTGTCTACAAATCACTCAAATCCTTCATAAAGTGGACTTGTAATGATATGTTTAGTTTGTCATTCACTATACATTCAAGATATTCATCTTGAATTGAAAGTTAGGGCTCCATAGATCATAATCTCAATTCTATTGTTTTATTCTTGTGAATTACATTGTATGTATTTTTCTACTTCAGGTGGCAGAGAAGTTACAACAAAAAGACAGCTAGATGGTCTGTGCAGCCTGTTAAAGCTGACAAGTCATATTCCTATGTTCCAAGACTATTAAGGGTCATCATTTGTATGAGACAGCAAGATAATGAAGGAATGAATTAACATGTACAGTTGGAAGTAGATGATCCCAGAAGAATCTCGGTCCATCTTGCACCAATTCCACAACCTCCAACTCGGGATGATATTGTAGCATCTCAGAAATCCAGATTTGAAGACCAAGATAAAACAATTGACTATATTGTCGCATAAAATAAATTTAGATTGTCACTCTTTGTTTTTCCTGGTCTAACAGAAGTTCTGCACATTTAGAGCAGAAAAGTACCCAAGTCAGGATAATGGCCATTACAAATTGTCCAATGCACAATAATGATAGCACTCAGTGTGTTGGTCTAGTTACATTTTTTGTAGTACAAACCAGGACAACTTTTTAGGACCCCACAAGAAACATCTCTGCCAAGTTTGGTTAAATTCTGTTCGGCTGTTCTCAAGAAGAAGATGAAAATGTTGTTTCCCATAGGGTTTCAATGCAAACTTTGACCTCTGCCGGTGACCATTTTGAATTTTCAAATGGTGCAAACAGTAACAACACATGTTAAAGACATTCATAGGAACATATATACCAGATTTCAATTCAATCCCTTCAGCTGTTCTTGAGAAGAAGTTTCTTGAAAATCGACCAATCAGAATTTTCAAAGTCACATGGTGGCTATGTTTTTTGACGAATCTGCACAAAAGTAACAACTCTTGTGTAGGACCTCATAGAAAAATCTCTGCCAAGTTTGGTTTTGAATTATATAAAAGACTGTCGGACCATTTTAGAAGAAATTGTCAGTGCTGATAGAACAAAAAATAATAATAAGATGGCAAAACTTTCAAATTAAATTTACAATTCCAACTGACCAACTTGTGAAATTAACAACTCATTAGGGTTGATTTATTTTTTATTTTTGGTGTTTTAACGCCATTTTCAGCAATATTTCAGCTATATCATGGCGACCAGTTTTAGTGGTGGAGGAACCAAGAGTACCCGGACAACCACCGACCATAGGGAAGCAAGTGGTAAACTTTATCATTATAGGGTATATGGGATAAAATACAAAATATTTCATGAACAAGTTTTAATTAAATCGTCTAGGAATGAAACCCTTGTATTGTCCATATAGATCAGGATACTTGTCCCTAATTTTCCAAGTACAACAGCTTGGGATCACACGTCTGACCCCAGCTCCAAGTCGGCCATGTGCCAAAATGGTATGCTGGCGGTAGGCTGCATACCTATTGGATCTGTTGTAATCCTCATCATGGGGCATTACTACAAGTTCCTCTCGAAACATTCTAGCAACCCCCAACACTGCCTCATCAAGGACAATCCGATCAAAGTCCTGTAATAAAGACAAGAGATTTAATAAAAACAGAGTAAAGACAGATGGTTATACATTCATCTAGAAAAATGAGCTCTATTTAAAAAAGAAAAATAATTCATTATAAGTGAAATAGTTTGCACAAATTCAGTTTAGAGAAATAAAAAAAAGTCTTATTTTGGAAGGAAAGATTTTCTCGTGGGACTTTCTTATAACCACAGTTTTATTTCGATTTTTTGTTGGTATATGGGAGAACCATTTTGGTCTTGCAAATTTTTTTTATCAATTTACCCTTCAAGCTATTCAATTTTAATTTTATGTTTTTTTTCCTAAAAATTATTTTGATTCTGAATCTTGAAGAAAAAAATTTGGCTGGACAGGAGAAAAAAATATATTCCGACTTGACATTTTCACAGTATAATCATATACTTGCCATTTTCACAGTATAATCATATACAAAATTTTGAAGAAAAAAAATTATTCCAGCACTTCGCCAATCTAATTAAAATTAGACCTACGCACTTGCTCCCTATTTTAGATCTAATTATACCCCCGCTCCCCGAAGGGGGAGGGGGGGTATACTGTTTTACCTCTCCGTCCGTCCCTCCAAAATATTTTTCGTCACATTTTTCTCAGCAACTATTGATGGCAGAAATCTGATATTTGGTCACAAGCTTCACATAGGTATGCCATATCGTGGGATGCGTTTTTGGAACCATCAGATTTCTACTTTCTGTTTGCCGACTTAGTTGGTTTTTATCCACATTGAATATATATGCACATTTTTCTCAACAACTATTGATGGCAGAAATCTGGTATTTGGTCACAAGCTTCATATAGGTACCCCATATCATGGGAAGTTGCAGGGATATCATAAGTGAGCATTAGATCACAGTTCACCTTGTTTTAATTAGATTGGAACTTCGCCGGAAAATAAGAAAATATGATTTCTGTGGCGTCTGAAAAAAACATTTCTACGGCGAAAAAACGTGACATAGCCCCCTTCAAGGTAAATGGTCAGTCCCATATTATTTTGCAGCAACTGTCTTGTGGAACTAGAAGTAAGGTCTCTTTTGTTTCTAATCCAGCCCAAATTTCTCTGAAACATTCCAGTCAATTAACAAATAAAACAACACTGGCTACGTCATTCGTTTTCATCAGACATGTATTTCACTGTGTTCTACATGTATGTCTCTGTTTTCATATTGTCGGTAAACTGGTTAAAATAAATTAATTTAACACGTGTATCAAAATCTCGGCGAACAACTTCATAACTTATAAGAAGAAAAAAACTAATTTAGTTATTTTTAACGCCGGCAAAAATTTCCGATCGAAAATACGTAGTTGAGCTTGTCCCCATAGGGTGCCTCCTGGCATGTTTTCAATGGTTATCGTGGAAATATCGGCTGAATCTGTTAAGGCATGTAGTTTTCATCAAAGAAAATCTATTCCTGATACAGAAATTATTTATTCTACGTCTTTTAGATACAATCGGTTCGCAAATAGCTTTTTTCCTCAACTTTTATAGAAACTTACCTCAATATCCATGCTGCAGCATCCGGGCTACTGACATAAAAATAGATAAATAAATAGAGTTGGCCTCGCCCAGGTCAGTGCATAATTAATTAGCTTCCCGTAACGATGGTCAGCTTTTTTTGTCGAAAAAAACAACGTTTCGGAACGTATTCATCAATAATTCGGTGTTTAATCTTCATTTTATGAAGGTCAGTACGGAAATCGACAATAATTTTGGGTATGAAAAAATTACGCAGCTGGTAGACAATATCCCTTTAATGTTGAACAATGACCACGGTCATCTGCAATGAAACATAAAACATTGTAAGCATTAATAAACACAGTTGAGTCCATAGTTATAAGTCATTAACGTATACATGTATATTCAATTATAACCCTCTAGACATAAACTAAACATGCAAGAGAACCATAGCAAATTACAGAAAAGATATAGAAAATGTTGAATAATGGTCCGACAGCTGGGACATGAGGTTCAATGCTAAGAAACGTTTTATATTGTCCATGAAAAAATCAAATAAAAAACAAAAAATAACAGTGTCGGAACAGTTGTAAAATATAATATAAAAATAACAGTGTCGGAACAGTTGTAAAATATATTATTAATTAAATTTGATTTATTAGCCTTTATATGATCAAATCTGTCAATACGGCAAAAACCAGTCCAATACGGATATTTTCCGTATTGGCCCAATTCCAGTCAGTCCAATAACAACTAGATCGGAATCCGCTAGACATTTCAACAATTGCAAGGAAAAATCCCGAGAGATATTGGACTGGTTAATTAATAAAGGTATCATTACGTGATGTTTTTCATATTGGCCTAGTTATAGGCCCTTGGTCTGCTGTATTGGCGTTCGGCTGCGCCTCATGACAATACAGCAGGCCTCGGACCTATAACTAGGCCAATATGAAAAACATCACGTAATAATACTATAATATAAAAATAACAGTGTCGGAACAGTTCTAAAATATAATATAAAATTAACAGTGTCGGAACAGTTGTAAAATATAATATAAAAATAACAGTGTCGGAACAGTTGTAAAATATAATATAAAAATAACAGTGTCGGAACAGTTGTAAAATATAATATAAAAATAACAGTGTCGGAACAGTTGTAAAATATAATATAAAAATAACAATGTCGGAACAGTTGTAAAATATAGTACAAAAATAACAGTGTCGGAACAGTTGTGAAATATAATATAAAAATAACAATGTCGGAATAGTTGTAAAATATAATATAAAAATAACAGTGTCGGAACAGTTCTAAAATATAATATGAAAATAACAGTGTCGGAACAGTGCTAAAATATAATATAAAAATAACAATGTCGGAACAGTTGTAAAATATAATATAAAAATAACAGTGTCGGAACAGTTGTAAAATATAATATAAAAATAACAGTGTCGGAACAGTTGTAAAATATAATATAAAAATAACAGTGTCGGAACAGTTGTAAAATATAATATAAAAATAACAGTGTCGGAAGAGTTCTAAAATATAATATAAAAATAACAGTGTCGGAACAGTTGTAAAATATAATATAAAAATAACAGTGTCGGAACAGTTGTAAAATATAATATAAAAATAACAATGTCGGAACAGTTGTAAAATATAATATAAAAATAACAGTGTCGGAAGAGTTCTAAAATATAATATAAAAATAACAGTGTCGGAACAGTTCTAAAGTATAATATAAAAATAACAGTGTCGGAACAGTTGTAAAATATAGTACAAAAATAACAGTGTCGGAAGAGTTCTAAAATATAATATAAAAATAACAGTGTCGGAACAGTTGTAAAATATAATATAAAAATAACAATGTCGGAACAGTTGTAAAATATAATATAAAAATAACAGTGTCGGAAGAGTTCTAAAATATAATATAAAAATAACAGTGTCGGAACAGTTCTAAAATATAATATAAAAATAACAGTGTCGGAACAGTTGTAAAATATAATATAAAAATAACAGTGTCGGAAGAGTTCTAAAATATAATATAAAAATAACAGTGTCGGAACAGTTGTAAAATATAATATAAAAATAACAGTGTCGGAACAGTTGTAAAATATAATATAAAAATAACAATGTCGGAACAGTTGTAAAATATAATATAAAAATAACAGTGTCGGAAGAGTTCTAAAATATAATATAAAAATAACAGTGTCGGAACAGTTCTAAAATATAATATAAAAATAACAGTGTCGGAACAGTTCTAAAGTATAATATAAAAATAACAGTGTCGGAACAGTTGTAAAATATAGTACAAAAATAACAGTGTCGGAAGAGTTGTAAAATATAATATAAAAATAACAGTGTCGGAACAGTTGTAAAATATAATATAAAAATAACAATGTCGGAACAGTTGTAAAATATAATATAAAAATAACAGTGTCGGAAGAGTTCTAAAATATAATATAAAAATAACAGTGTCGGAACAGTTCTAAAATATAATATAAAAATAACAGTGTCGGAACAGTTCTAAAGTATAATATAAAAATAACAGTGTCGGAACAGTTGTAAAATATAGTACAAAAATAACAGTGTCGGAAGAGTTGTAAAATATAATATAAAAATAACAGTGTCGGAACAGTTGTAAAATATAATATAAAAATAACAATGTCGGAACAGTTGTAAAATATAATATAAAAATAACAGTGTCGGAAGAGTTCTAAAATATAATATAAAAATAACAGTGTCGGAACAGTTCTAAAATATAATATAAAAATAACAGTGTCGGAACAGTTCTAAAGTATAATATAAAAATAACAGTGTCGGAACAGTTGTAAAATATAGTACAAAAATAACAGTGTCGGAAGAGTTGTAAAATATAATATAAAAATAACAGTGTCGGAACAGTTGTAAAATATAATATAAAAATAACAGTGTCGGAACAGTTGTAAAATATAATATAAAAATAACAATGTCGGAACAGTTGTAAAATATAATATAAAAATAACAGTGTCGGAAGAGTTGTAAAATATAATATAAAAATAACAGTGTCGGAACAGTTCTAAAATATAATATAAAAATAACAGTGTCGGAACAGTTCTAAAATATAATATAAAAATAACAGTGTCGGAACAGTTCTAAAGTATAATATAAAAATAACAGTGTCGGAACAGTTCTAAAATATAATATAAAAATAACAGTGTCGGAACAGTTCTAAAGTATAATATAAAAATAACAGTGTCGGAACAGTTGTAAAATATAGTACAAAAATAACAGTGTCGGAAGAGTTGTAAAATATAATATAAAAATAACAGTGTCGGAACAGTTGTAAAATATAATATAAAAATAACAGTGTCGGAACAGTTGTAAAATATAATATAAAAATAACAATGTCGGAACAGTTGTAAAATATAATATAAAAATAACAGTGTCGGAAGAGTTCTAAAATATAATATAAAAATAACAGTGTCGGAACAGTTCTAAAATATAATATAAAAATAACAGTGTCGGAACAGTTCTAAAATATAATATAAAAATAACAGTGTCGGAACAGTTCTAAAGTATAATATAAAAATAACAGTGTCGGAACAGTTCTAAAATATAATATAAAAATAACAGTGTCGGAAGAGTTGTAAAATATAATATAAAAATAACAGTGTCGGAACAGTTGTAAAATATAATATAAAAATAACAGTGTCGGAACAGTTGTAAGATATAATATAAAAATCGTAGAAACAGGCAAATTCGATATCCCTATAACATATAAGGATGGCTGTTCTTTCTTGGTTTTGTACAGGCAGTTCAATAAAAAGTGGCGGCTTCAATTGGTTTTATGTGCTTGACTCTCCTATCTTAGTGAAATGATACGGTGATGTAATAGAAAAAGACACATAAATTCTACTATCTAAAAGAGATTAAAGAAATATATGTATAGAAGTGAAGGGTGTGTCGCTAAAATGCTAGGTAAACCAACATGGGAGTAAAGGCAAAATGAACAACGACTAAAATTCTACAACGTGATGGAGGGGTAGGTATCGGCAATATCACCTATAGCTACAGATTAAAACAATAAGACAAAGGAAAAGTGGCAAATCAGAGCAAAGAAGTTTGATAATTGCGAATCTACAAATATCATCACAACTAACAATATCTGCTAAACTCCAAGAGCGTTAAAATCCCAGCAACAGGAACAGATCAACTCATGAATTTCTTCTTTATAAGAACTGTGGTCGACTGGAACAAAACGTTTTTCAACAAACAAATGCACGGGTATTCAATGCAGTAATTGATAGTTGCCAGTGATTCTAATGAACACCAATTCATTCTCTCAGTTTGTTGCATAAAAGCTCAATAAGAATTCTACAGCACACTCAACAAATTACAGACAGTTCTACAGGGGCGGATCCAGTATTTCAAGTTAGGGGGCGCACTTAGAAAAATTGCGCCGAGCGGAGGGAGGCGCGAAATATTTTTGGGGTATTTCGTGTGAAAAATCACGATTTTACGCCAAAAAATCATATTTTTCCCAATTTTAGAGGGGGCGCGCCGGGTGCGCCCCCCCTGGATCCACCCCTGAGTTCATCTATATATATGTGCAGCCAACTTTACATTTCAAAACACTTAGACACAAGTTGCACAGCATATATATCTGCCAGAAAATAGTTTAACCGAAGAAAAGTTTGAAGATACCAAGGAGGTAGTCGGAAGCCGTAAATTGAAGACAGACAGACAACACAATGGCCAAAAAGGGACAATAAGATACGTACTACACAGAAAACTAAAGACCGAACAACACGAACCTGACAAAAACCATAGGTGCTCGGAACGAGTAATTAAGCAGTTCTTGTTTCACACTTGGCATCCACCCTGTTACTGTTAAACGACACGAACTTCATGCGTTATGGAATTCTTGTCGGACAACAGTTTATATAAATAATTTCTAAATAACAAATAAAACTTTGCAATAATCATGGAAGACCAATGTAATCGTCTATGTATGTTCCTAATAGTTGTATTGATCGGAATTTAAAAAATGTCCTTCGTCGCCTAATAAAGTTTAACACTAATACATCCAAAATAAAACTTTGGACATATAGTTACAATCTATCGGAAACGTTTTACAATTGATATGATATTGTTTGTAAACGTGCTCTCTTCGTGAATATGGGCGAAATGCTGCTCACTTGACGTAAAGATTAGATGGGTTATCGGTGTTTAACGTCACTTTCAGTAAGTTATAGCGAACTGTTCGGAGAACCGTCGGCGATGGGTAGGTGTCTTGAAATCTTAACACGCGATTTTTTGTTAATAAATTTATTCGTTCCTGAGTAACAAATGGGACCTATATGGAAGCTGGAAGGGTCATACCAGTATTTTTGTTCTAATTTGTTATAGCAGATTACTGTAGTTACTACACACACGATGTTTCAAAGGAACATTAGAGAAATGTTAACATATCTTCTCAGAAACCACAAACCTGATTACCCCCACACACAAAAAATGTGAACATATGCAAGTAATATGGTCGGCGGAGCAGAAAGTGAAGAATTTTATCTTGCATGTTCAACAAGTACCGGTAGGTTATTTACTAAATTCAGGATATATTATTATGAGCATCAACGATATCTTATCCGTCGACAAAACGAGGCTGTTTTTTGTCCACTGATTGTCACCTTGATTTCATTTTTATCAGTCTTCATTGCCCGCCACGATATAACTGAAACATTGTTTGATTTAAACATATCTTATTGTCAAATATATACAATAGGATTGAACCAAGTTTTACAACTTATATGAAGTTCTCTCCAGTATCATACAGACATAGGCCTGACAGAGAAATATTGTTGAAAGTGGCGTTAAACACATCAAACAAACAGTCTTCATTACAGTGTAATGTTTTAACCAGTTATACGACAGCGTAAGAAAAGATAGAAGATACCAAAGACAAAATCAGAATCTCTAAATTCGAAGGACAGAAAATACAACTCCCTATCCACAAACACAAGATAACAAAATCCCCCCGCCCCCAAAAAAAGTACACACAGACATAAACTGCTAAATGACACGAGGATAGACTATTATGGAAATGGTGTTGGTCACCAATATACGCAATTAAATACAAATAGGATACTAAAAAAAATAATATTTTTTTGATTAGAATAACGAAAAATCCAAATATCTTTTAAACTATAGATTTTTTAACAGCAAAATAAACGAGAGTTTTATTTAGAATTAGGAGTGCTAACTAAAAATGTTACAGTAATGCTTCTTATTGTTTTGGCTGAGGCTGCACTCAGATGAAATTTTGTATTTTGGTCCTATTTTGTTGTCATTTTTCGGGTGGGTGTAGATGTACTTTATAGAAGAGCCATCCGTACATCAGGTATCTTACCTGTAAAATCTTTCTCTCAGCCACGTGTACTTTAGACGAACCTGACAAGCATTTCTCTCATAAATTATTGTTATATTTTGCATTTTTTGTAAAATGGGTAAAAAGTCTGACTTATCTCCGGAATGCCAAAAGTTTGTAAAAAAGTTGTTTGCCTTTTTTAGTAAGGAAAAGGCAACGAAAAAGCCAATTGTCTCATTTGATAGGGTATATCAAAGGACATCTAAAGCTTTGGGTGTATCTTACACTTCAGTGCACCGTATTATGAATGGTAAGAGGCCTTGTAAGTCAAATAGACCCAAAGAAAGAGCTAAAATTTTGGACGACTTTGATCATTGTGTTATTAAAAGAACAATCCACGGTTTATATTCACGGAAAATTGCTCCGGCCGTCTCAATAATACATAAGGAAATAAAAGATTCTATTAAAATATCAAAGTCTAAACTTACTCTAACTCTTATTGATCTTGGATATACGTATAAAAAAATAGGTGATAATCGAAGAGTTCTGTACGATCAAGTGTCTATTATCAAAAAAACACTGAACCAGAGAGCGTTCAAATAAATAAAGTTGCCAGTTGCAAGAATCTAAAGGATGTTAAGCATTCAAAATTAGATATTAAAAATGAAATAACCGAAAAGTATAAAAATTTATATAAAAGTAAAATAGACAAAATTGATGAGAGCAGCAAGCTTTTCCTTTATAAAAAATTAGAACCTTCATTAGAAAGAAAATTCTATTTATCGTTTAATGATTTTTCAATCAGGAGTATTTTTTTTACAAAATTTCGTATCAGTGACCACAGTCTTGAAATAGAGAAGGGTCGCTATAATAAAACTCCATGTGAAGAAAGACTATGCAAAAATTGTGGAGTCATTGAAGATGAAGCTCATTTTATTTTAAAATGTAAAGTAAATCAGAATCTGAGAGAATCTCTGTTTAATAATATTGAATTAGATAATGAAATTTTTTTCTTAAACTTTTCTGATGAACAAAAGTTAGTATATTTACTAAATCCTGCTTCCATATGACATGTTAGAGTTACTGGCTTCTATTTGAAACGGTCATTAGAACTGAGGACAGAAGTCTTATTGCGACATAAATAACTCATTATGTTTGTCCTTTTTCTTTTCTTTTTTCATGCACACAATTGTTTGTTTGTTTGTATTTGTCAGACATGTTCATATACGTTTAATGACAATAAATTTATTATTATATTTAGAAAAAAATTATCAATGATAGGTGTAATTATCTGAGAAAGATCAAATCTTTTAGGGAAGCAGGGTATGATATCGTGTACATGGATGAAACATGGGTTAACCAAAATCACTGCACAGATTATATGTGGCTTCCGAATGATGGGTCTGATGCCCCAAAAATGCCCTCGGGTAAAGGCAAACGTTTGATTGTTTTGCATGCAGGTACGCGAAGTGAGGGCTGCGATTTAGTGTTTCTGGCCAAATCAAAGGATGGTGACTATCGCCAGGATATGAATAGTGTTGACTTTCTTGAGTGGTTTGAAAATCAATTGATGCCTGCTCTGAAAAATCCTAGTTTGGATGTGTTAGATATTTGTAAGTTATCACAATGTTAAAACAGAAGATACGGTGTGCCCACATTTTAGTCAGAAAAAAACTGTTCTCCAAAACTATCTTACACAACACAACATTCCTTTTTCTGCTACTGATACCAAAAAAGTATTATATGAAAAAATAAAACAAAAAAAGACCCCAGTAGTGTATAAAACAGATAAAATTGCTAATTTACACGGACATGAAGTATTAAGAACCCCCGTTCGACACTGTAAAGTTAACCCGATAGAATTAATATGGGCGCAAGTCAAAGATTTCGTGACTAAAAACAATACCCCCTTCCGATTAAAAGATGTTAAAGAACTCACGTACGCCGCTTTCGGAAAAATTACAAAAGGTGTGTGGACAAAAGCAGAAGAACATGTGGTCAAAATTGAAAAAGAATACTGCAAAGAAAACTGTATAGATAGAAGTGTCATAGAACCTATTTTCATTGATTTTTGTAATGATGACTCGGATGACGACATGGGTTGAAGTATAATCATATTAAGTATAATAGACAGAGAAAAAATGTAAAAATCGAATAAATGTCACGTTAAAGCCAATGCCGAAAATATTTGGAACATGTGTCTGCCAATTCATTAAGGTTTAAAAAGAGTTGTAACTGTTGAAACTATCTGGGGTCAGATGAATTATTTAACTTATATTGATTATAACACATAAATAATACACAAAACAACTTGATACAAAAAAAAACACAATAAAAAGATAAACAGGGACAGTTTATAATCCAACCGAAAACCAAACACAAAACGGGCCTCGCATTCATGAAAAGTCAAAACAAACAAACACAAAGGTCGAAACTTCGGATTCCTGTTTTGGAAGCATTTCGAAGTGGAATAGGTTAAATATATATTTCCTAACTTTTAACTCACGTTTGAGTTGAAAGATATAACTTGATTTAGTAGAATAGTTACGTAAAACAATTGCAAGTATCAATGATTCATCAATAATTTTTGCGGTTTTTAGGTATTTTTTACCAATGTTAAGTTGAAGGTTTGGTAAAAAATAGCTAAACAAATGACAGTGCTCAATGTCATATTCTACCCCTCCCCCCACCCCCAAAAAAAATAAATCCTCCAATTGATCTCTGAGGTTCTATAATTTAAAAATGTACTAATTTTACGAGAATTTTTTAATTAGGAAGTTGCACAATCTCAAAACTCATTTTTCGTTCCGTTTCTTACATGTATATAAATTTACAATGTCATACAGAATCGAACTAAACGACAATGATATATTCTTCATATTATATGATATATGAAGACTTCATTTTTTCACTATTAAAGACAGAAGTGCTATATATTTAGGGAAAAAATGAAAATAATGAAAAATGTCCCGGTCCAAGCAATTTTTACAGGTAAAAATCAATGAACTCAATAGTGCGTGTCTATTGTCCTCATGGATTTAAACCCACGGCCGCAGGCTGTTCTCTTTTATAGACTTATTCCCTCCGTATTTCATAAAACTTTGTAAAAATATACACCCAAAAACTCCCGCTTTAAAATGCGATTTTTCTATATGAGTAGGGCCAAACACGTTCACTTTCTGGTCTGCAAACTTCCAAATTAAATTAGCACCCTTGATTCTCTACACAACTCTCGTTTACACTTCTACTTTAAAATCTACAGTTTAAAAGATATTTCAAATTTTCGTTTTTCTAATCAAAAAAGTAATTCAGATATGAACCTGCTACAAAACAAATGGAAGTAAAGGCGAACCGAGCCGAACTACGAATAACTTATAATTTTCGTCTATGCAGTGATGTTTTTTTAAATAACAATTTGAAAATATTTAATTCGTAAAATGCGGTTACACTGTTTGTGAACGAATATATCACTACGTGTTTTTACAGCACAGCCTTTATAGGTCTACTATTTATTTATTTTTTCGTGTGAGAAGTTTTTGGTTTGGCTATTATCATAAATCAATAAGAGTTCTCTCCCTTTGGATGACTTATTCCATTGAATTATGGGTAATGACACACTTTTGGAAAAAGAAAGATGGCTCCCAAATAAAAGATGCGATGGGTCATTTAAAAATCAAAACATTTAGACATGATGGATAAATATGCGTGGAATACTTGTTACACGAAGCGAAAAAGAAATATTCTATGGTTGTTTGGACCGTAAATTATAGTAAAAATATGTAGTTCTTATTTATTCTACACCCATTGATTTGACATTGTGTGTAACTGGGATGCTTTTGACATCACCGGTAACAAATCTATTTATTTGTAAATGTCAATTTGATTAGGATTAATTAATTGTGAACATTCTTTAAAAATGAGTTGTGATGTAATGCCGACAATTTCGGAGGACGGGTCGAATGATGGGGAGTCTCAGGGCTCGGGTGATGATGCTAACTTTGAACATTTGATGGTGAACATGCTGGACGAACGAGACAAGTTGATGGAAAATCTTAGAGAAACGAAAGATACATTATCGTTAACGCAAGCAAAACTCCAAGACGTTGAAAGGGAGAGAGATGCTCTCCAACATCAACTTCAATCCACTACCCCACAGGTAAAACATCCAAAAGTCACGCCCATTTCATTTAAATACATTATTATGTATTAAAAACTGACATCATCTTTTATAAGAATAGATCAAACAGCCATTTTGTATACATTAACCCCAGCCTCAGGACACCATTCATTCATAAATCTTCAGTTTAACAATCAAAGATGCATACTATTCTTTTCTGTAATACAAAATATGTCTGGAAAGGAAAATAACAATAAAATGAAAATACAGAATCATTCAAATGTTTATATGTATATGTATCTGTTATCCTTCATATACATGTATATGAAGGATAACAGATAAATATTGATCATTTTTGATGACAGATATGTCGATTTCTAATAATAGTGCTACATTATAAAAGAAAAAAAATCAAGAAATGATAACATTTTCTTAATAAGGTATTCCTTTTGTTGTCATTAAACATATGAAACGAAAATCAAAATGAAATGTTCAAAAAGGGTGGGAAAGAACAAACATGGAATTGAACATCAAAAGGTTTTTACTTGTTTAATCATTAATTGGATTTATGAATAAACACCTGTTGTTATTTTTACACTAATTGGTGTAGATCCTTTTATTGTTACACCTGAGGTATAGACAGAATCTAGAGGGATTAACTAGATTATGCCTGGGAAGACAGAATGTTATTTTAAAGAATTAATCTTGTTCTGTTCAAGATTTTTGCTTTTCCAAATCCTAAGATGTAAACAAAATACAATGTAGCTATCTTTGGACAAAAAGTATTGAAATCTTTGAAATGAAGCAAAATTACAAAAGTGTAAAACTTGTGTTACATTGTTCAATTTGTTTTTGCCATTTACACCTGAAGAGATTATACTTGAATTTAAATAATTTGGGTATAGGCCATTTGATGTCAATTAGTAGATTATTATGAATTATTCATAAAATTTATTATTGGTCTGTGATGATTTTTTTTCTGTATTTAACTTTTTTTTCATCCTTAATTATATTAATATTATTTTATTTAAAAGTTGCTAAATTTGAAATATTAAAGAATAGTAAGGTAATTAAACAATCAGAATTGGAAAATTTGTTATTATAAGTCAACAAAATAAAATTTGTGCAACAGGTAAATATGCAATTGTAATAACTAAACTTGTAAAATATTTAAATATCAAAATGGAAATTATGCATTTAGCTTGCACAGTGTCAATATAAGTCTGTGGGCTATTTTTTTTACACCCAGTATATTGCTGATCATGCACATTTTGTCAAACATACCATGTTTAGCATGCAACAAATAAAAAAATATTCACAAATTACCACAGGTGTGAAATGATTCAATATATCATTTTATGAATGTAAAAAGATAACATATTCCTACACATGTAACGTTTAATGGCATGTTGTGGTCCTGAATCTTGAATTAGATCTGCAATATATTTACAAAATGTAAATATTGGATTTACATGATATACATGCAGGATTTTAATTTTGTTTTTGAACAACAGATGAATCAGGAATCACAACAGATGGCCAGGGGGCCACACAGGTCCCCATGTGGGTCCGGGCAAAGCCCCCCAGAAGCTCCTAGCATTTCAGCATTTGAATGAGCTTCTGGTGCATGTATTTTTACCTATTTTTGCATCCATTTTTACATGCATAACAGCATTATTATGTGTCAAAGAGACTCAACAAAAAATTATAAAAAAAAATCAAGTACATGTACACCAAGATGTCTTAAACAAGTAAGGTCAGCACCTTGTGGCAGGATTGAACTGGGCCATGTTAAACAAGTAAACCCGAGTACAAAAAGACACATAAAAACTACAGTGAAAAACAATACAAGACTCACAAAGACCAGATAATCCTGATTTGGAATAGATGCGTAAATAAAACCTATCTTTGATATATGTATGAATCTTACTGAAATTCTCCAATGAAAGAAGCCTTTTTTACCACCATATTTTAATCAAATATATCAGATCCGACTACTACCATTGTCAAAGTTTATAGTGTTTTGTGCATTTTTTCTTAAAATATTAAAAACTTCCGGAAAAAAACAAGTCCAACCTTAAGTTTAAAAAAAATTGGGCAGCACGGCTCCTGGAAAGATTGCTTTTTATTACCTCCTTCCCAACACCCAGGCCGTAAAGTTTGGGCACACAAGAGAAAGAAATTCACAAAGAAGATGGGCAGTTCTCCTTATCCTAAAAGAACATGCTTCTTTGTGAGATGAGACAAATAAAACAGTACGGTGCCTACTAGAAAATTTCACTCCAAAAAATGGCAAAACACATGTATCTCTTTTTTTTTCAAATTTGACAGTGTGTTGTATCTGTATTTACCGTATAAATTACACTAATTGTGAGTGTGACAGTTGAAACTTTCTGTCAAGCTGTCTTCACGACCTTCGACTTCGGTCGTTTTGATGAAACATTGTCATTGTTGATCAACCAGTAAAAACATTTCTAAATACCCCAAGAAGCCAAGAAGAACAACAAACCTTTTTGACGCTTTGATTTAAAAGCGAAAAAGTCAGTAATCTGACGTTTCATGATCCAGTCAAGACAACATGCCATGTTTTCTGATTTGGATGTTTTCTTCTAAAACTGGGTTAAAACCCGAAAAGTACAGCAAATCGCGACAACTAACTACCGTAAACCGTATTTATACAGCAATACAATGTAGGTTGCAACGTCCTTTTAAAAAATACGATCAGGTACCATGCTCGACTTGAAAACAACCGATGAAAATATGATTATAGCCGATAATTAGCATCGGCAATCGGCTTAAAATGACAACCCTGTACATGTACTTCCTTTCTTTTTTAAAATTCTACATTTTTTTCGAGAGCATGTAAAAAGTCTCGGTGTAGTCCTGCAACGACAGGCTTCAGGTAAGTCTAATATTTTTTGTTATATGTCGTTAAAACAGTACGTTTTCAACAAAATAGGAGTACCATCTTTTGCAATTTTTCTTGGGCTTTCTCTACATACAAGTTGTGTATAAACTACATGTACTTTAAGCTGCCGCGGATGAAAACAATTATGGGATGTGTAGAACTCGGTAAATGATTTGGTGATCATTCATCCGCGGCAGCTTATTCCTGATAATCTTGTACCATGCATAAAAACACATTCATATCTTCGAAACAGGACAATTTTATCCAACAACATGCTAGTATAATATCAAGAATAGACTGAGTTCTGACTGGGTGTGTATTATAGACTTTTAATCAGCCGTTCCGCTGTTTTATGAGCTTGTTTCAGCAATTTGTCAATTTAAAGTATTCAGTTTAAACTAGTTTATACACAACTTGTATGGAGAGAAAGCCCAAGAAAAACTGCAAAAGATGGTACTCCTATTTTGTTGAAAACGTGCTGTCTTAATGACATAGAACCAAAAATATTAGACTTACATGAAGCCTGTCGTTGCAGGACTATACCATGTAATGCCGATTCATCCGTGGGTTACTTATCGCTGTAAAGGCTGTGTTATTGTGTTTTTAAATCTGTGTACTGTTGACATGTTTAAAAGCTTAATGTAGAAAACAAACTTGAAAATGAAAAAAAAAATGAAATTCTTTACATTACATGTATGTTATCCAGCTTCATTTAATTTTTATTTACAATACTGATATAAAAAAAATTACTGTTCAACAATTACTGACACACTAGTATCCAATAATATAGATCGATGGAAAAGTTTGTCAATGGTTACTGGAATATTTCAAGAGTAAAAAAAGCAAGCCCATCATATAATAATATATGTTTGGTGTTCCATTGTTTGAAGCTGTTAACAGTCCCCATGATGAGCACCGGTCCTCCGCCCCAAAACCAGCAAAACTTTGGTCGGACCAGTAAAATTTTCATTTTTTATTTAGAACTATATAAAAATGAATTTAAGAATTTGATTTGAACCAGTGAATTCAAATTTTCATTTCCAGGACTGTGCTAAATCCCTGCCTTAGAATGATGTTTTGCCCACCTTCTTCATACAAATTTATAGGAGTCTTCAAGAGCAAAAATAGACAACTTACTTCTCTCACAAAATTTGATGTGCAGTGTCTTCGAAAAGTACATTTGTGTACATGCAGGGATTTTAGTAGAGCCCAGTAGCCCAGGACCACTAGAAATTTTGCTTTGGTCCCTGAAAATATTCTGACAGTATATATAGGGATAGCCCAACAGCTGCAAAGTCAGCTTCTAGGCCCCAAGATTTTTGCTGGGTGATACTAAAATTGTTATTTTTAGGAAGCCCAGCTGGCAACTACTGTAAATGAGTAATAATGCTAAAAAAAAATTCCTGACATATACTGGGACTCACTGCACTCATTGAATTTTAAACCCTCTGAAAGTATTATTAGTTTAATGGATTTTTATGACAAGAATTTGGTGGTAATGATGACCTGTTAGTATTAACTAAAAATATTTGTGCAAAACTGTACTTTGTACATGTATCATATAGACTTCAACCAGACACATACATTTGTAACTTATTGTTGATTTCAGTGTGCATCTGATTCAGGAGAGGCTTATTCTTTTAGTGTCCCAAACAAAAGTTTTACAATTGGTTATCTAGAATGAACAAATACAACTGAATGATCAATGAAATCAATGCTTATATTAAACTTGTGATTTTTCGTTGTTATTGGAAGCTTCTGTACCTGGACATCAAACAAACAAAAAATAAATAAATTGCAAATTTATTTTAAAACATCATCAAAAGATATGGATTGAAATATTGCTGTGCACCAGACATCTTTCTTGTAGCTCTTTAAACGATGTGTACTAAATCTACTGCTAATGTCTCTATTTTGTATGATTGCCCTGCTGATGCTCCTTGATCAGTACAATAAGATATTCTATACGTTGCAAGTTGTGAATAGATCAAGAATCTTCTTTTTTTTGTAAGATCTAGAACTAGATTTCAGATAAAGATTTAATACAATTAACACATTTCGGCCATTAAATTTCACCAGTATAGATAGATATCAAATTCTAAGTAATCCAGTGTATCATGTATTGTTGTTGAATGAATAGTGAAATAAGTGTTTTTTTTGTATGAAAGCTGTACTCTATATCATCACAACTGTTGATAAGACAGCCAGTAGACAGATAGATAGACAATCCTATAAAAAATTTACATTTTAAAGGCTATCTAGTTCAAAGGAATTAAAAGCCAGAATTAGATGTAGGTTTTTGCAACTACTGGTAATCTTGAACTTACTACATGTTTTGTATATATAGCTAGAAGAAATGCATTGCCAACTCAACTGGAAATTATTTTATTTTTTTCCTCTTCAAAATTTACAAGGGGCATACACATGTAGCGGAAAAGTGGTGATATCAAAGCATTACTGGTATTTTATTTTTTTTATCACAGGAGTGGTTGAAAATCCAAGGATACATGTACAATTGTTCATAGTATATATACTAGTGGAAAACATGCTATTCATGTACATGTATGGTCCCCCCCAAAAAACAACAAAAAAACCTAACCCATTATCCTACCGACCCTAATTTTTAGTACCTACCCTGTTTTTATTGCCATATTTTGTCAAGCACTATTAAAATCAGATCATTGTTCTGTATAACCTAATTTGTTATTAACCTGTATAATGTAAAAATTTAAAAAGAATAAAAAGTTTTGCCTAATTACACATGTACAATGTATGTACCTACCCTATTTTTTTTTCAAGAATGTTAGGGGAAGCACAGGTATTTTTTCCTTGGCCTAACCTATTAATCAATATAATTTAAAAAAATTAGATATTTGTTGTATCTTTTTTATTAATTGGCAATGTATCATCATTAAAAAGAAAAAAAGAAAATACAACAAACATCTAATATTGATTCATAACAGTCCTCATGATGAGTACCGGTCCTACGGCCCAAGACCAGTAAAAGTTTGTTCGGACCAGTAAATTTTCATTTTATTTTTAAAGAACTACATGTTGTATAAGAATAAATTCAAGATTTGATTTTGACCAGTAAATTCAAATTTTCATTTCGAGGACTGCATAAGCGAACAAACTTGTGAAAATCAATTGTCAGATGACATTATCCCAGTTTTAGTTGTTAAGGAAGTGATACACATTAAGATTGACCAGATGTTATAGTAATACATTTGTATTGATATATATTATTTGAAGGGAGAATCTTTATCAGATGCTGATAGAAATCTCTATCTAACTAATTACAGATACTGATAAGTAGAAATTTATAACTGGGTATTCTCTTTAAAAATAAGCCTCTTCATAGAGGAGATTCCTCATTATTCCATCTTTCTGCTGAGAAGGAAACATCTAAATTACTTTTTAAAGTCAAGTGCAGTATGACCCTGTCTGAACAATGTTAATTGCAAAAACACACACATACAATGTACATGTATATATAAAAATGTATATTGTATATATATATCAGATTGTCTGGCTATATTTTGATACAACCATAAACATTTTTGCAGGCATATTATCTTAGGGTTCAGTTGGCATCGTTGACATAACTCTTTGTCATCGATCAGCAGACATATTGCCATGATTTATAAATTGGGCCGAAAAATGTCAGTTTTTGAAATTTTACCCTATTTTAATACATTTTTTTGTTTGCTGCAAAAATGACTTGCTGTACAATAATAATTTTAGGCCAACATGTGCAGGATGAGCCCCTCGTCAACATGCTGTGGCTCTATCCTACTGCACTTGGTATAACTCTTTAAACCATTTTTTTGCGACTCTTTATTGCTTCATATTTTAGAAAGCCAAGGAGTTTGAAGAACAGAGCTCATCAAACCGGGCGAACCAGAATTTTCATCCTGGCCATGGTAGGGCCTGGGAGGCTCAATGAGTTAGGTAGTTGTATTACCTAACAACTCATACAACCTATCACCAATACGGCGTGGGTTCGCGCCCGGCTTTGTAAATTACAAAAAAGAGTGCACTCGACTCGCAGCCACAAGTGATAAAGTTTACCAGTTGCTTGCCCATGGTCGGTGGTTCTCTCCGGATACTCCGGCTTCTTCCACCGCTAAAACTGGTCGCCATGATATAACTGAAATATTGCTTTAAGTGGCATTAAACACCAAAGATCAAATCAAATCAATCCTGGCCTTGGTTTTGATAAAATCGCCATAGTATTTCCACTTCTAAGGTTAAGATTTAGTTGCCCTATCAGTTTTTGGAAGTCAATCTTTTTTCCACCAATAATCATACTTTTTCATGTACCTGTATATTCGCACATCCAAAGCTCCCTGTCATGTTACTGAAATTTAATCTATAGGGTTTGATATTCAATTAATTTCTTATTCCAAACTTGTAGATTTCTTCTCTCTTTAAGATCGTGTAGAACAGCAGGTTTGTGTGTGAATGCCAGGGGGACATGTAGTTATGGGGGAAAGAAACATGTGAATTTTATACTCTTTGTTTATTGTATGATATGATATGTGTTACACGTTGATGCTCTCAGTGGGTCCTTGATTAGCTAAATAAATATCTTGTATCTTGTATTTAATCACTGATTTGACTTTTGAGGAAGCAAAGCAGTTACATGTAGCTAGGGCTGATGTAAAATATTGTTGATTTGGTTTATGGTGTTTGACACCACTTTCAACAATATTTCAGTTATATCGTGGCGGTTGTAAAATATTGTGTAAATATGTATTAACGGAGAGGACAACTCGATATACATTTTTGTATTTACTTAATTTCTAAGATTTTTCTTTTTCATTTAAGCAACAAAAAAAATGGTAAAATGGTTCCAAAAAAGTATTTTCTTCATTTTGTATGATGTGATACAAATGTACATGTATAATGAATGTTCACTTGATTAGTTTAAAATAATGCACAAAACAGGAAATGCACATTGTACCCATCAGAGGAATATTTTTATAAGATACAGCGGAAAATGCAGTAATTCCTTTGATTCTGAGACATGATATAACAAGTTGTACAGATGTGATTTTGATTCTATCTTGAATTTTACCTATAAATATAACAGATATCATCTTGAAGGAACTGCCAACATTTTCTAGCTAATAAAAACAAAATCAATTGATATGGTTGAAGTTTTGTGTCAGAAAAAAATCGGCTTATATTTTGTATTAAGTTATATAAATTAATTAAAATCTTTATTTTAGTTAAACTACATGTATTAATTAATTAACATCTATAATTTTATTTCACAGCAAGAATTTGTTTCCTTGTCGAAAGAAGTGAATGTGTTAAGGGACCAGTTGTTAGAGAGAGAAGAGGAGGTAGCAGAACTTAAAGCGGAGCGTAATAACACCAGGGTAGGTTATATCAACATGTACGGTATACACAGGGTACATGTACTGTAGCCGAACTGAAAGCAGAGCGTAATAATACCAGGGTAGGTTAAATCAACATGTACTGTAGCCGAACTGAAAGCAGAGCGTAATAATACCAGGGTAGGTTAAATCAACATGTACTGTAGCCGAACTGAAAGCAGAGCGTAATAATACCAGGGTAGGTTAAATCAACATGTACGGTATACACAGGGTACATGTACTGTAGCAGAACTTAAAGCAGAGCGTAATAATACCAGGGTAGGTTAAATCAACATGTACTGTAGCCGAACTGAAAGCAGAGCGTAATAATACCAGGGTAGGTTAAATCAACATGTACGGTATACACAGGGTACATGTACTATGGCCGAACTGAAAGCAGAGCGTAATAATACCAGGGTAGGTTAAATCAACATGTACTGTAGCCGAACTGAAAGCAGAGCGTAATAATACCAAGGTAGGTTAATTCAACATGTACGGTATACACAGGGTACATGTACTGTAGCAGAACTTAAAGCAGAGCGTAATAATACCAGGGTAGGTTAAATCAACATGTACGGTATACACAGGGTACATGTACTGTAGCAGAACTTAAAGCAGAGCGTAATAATACCAGGGTAGGTTAAATCAACATGTACGGTATACACAGGGTACATGTACTGTAGCAGAACTGAAAGCAGAGCGTAATAATACCAGGGTAGGTTAAATAAACATGTACGATATACACAGGGTACATGTACAATGTACTGTAGCAGAACTTAAAGCAGAGCGTAATAATACCAGGGTAGGTTAAATAAACATGTACGGTATACACAGGGTACATGTACAGTAGCAGAACTTAAAGCAGAGCGTAATAATACCAGGGTAGGTTAAATCAACATGTACGGTATACACAGGGTACATGTACAGTAGCAGAACTTAAACCAGAGCGTAATAATACCAGGGTAGGTTAAATCAACATGTACGGTATACACAGGGTACATGTACTGTAGCAGAACTTAAAGCAGAGCGTAATAATACCAGGGTAGGTTAAATCAACATGTACGGTATACACAGGGTACATGTACTGTAGCAGAACTTAAAAGCAGAGCGTAATAATACCAGGGTAGGTTAAATCAACATGTACGGTATACACAGGGTACATGTACTGTAGCAGAACTTAAAGCAGAGCATAATAATACCAGGGTAGGTTAAATCAACATGTACGGTATGCACAGGGTACATGTACTGTAGCAGAACTTTAAGCAGAGCGTAATAATACCAGGGTAGGTTAAATAAACATGTACGGTATACACGGGGTACATGTACTGTAGCAGAACTGAAAGCAGAGTGTAATAATACCAGGGTAGGTTAAATAAACATGTACGGTATACACAGGGTACATGTACTGTAGCAGAACTGAAAGCAGAGCGTAATAATACCAGGGTAGGTTAAATAAACATGTACGATATACACAGGGTACATGTACTGTAGCAGAACTGAAAGCAGAGCGTAATAATACCAGGGTAGGTTGAATAAACATGTACGGTATACACAGGGTACATGTACACAATCAATAGTGAGACATGTACTACATAATGTACATGTAGGTGTAGGTACATAATTATAACACAGAGAGATGGTCCTGGTGTGTGCATTTTGCAGAAATAATAGATAGAAGGTACACAATATGAATACTGTGGTATAAGCCATGTATAGGAGGAACATGCAGGATCAAACGGATTTAAAACCCCAAAATAAGTTATCAGTTCATACATGCATTTATACCTCTGTGAACATTGTTCAAATTTTAACATAACCGACATCCTCTACCTGTTTTAGATTTGTTTGTATATGCATGTACTGATGACGGACAATTCTGGATTCAATGACAAACATATTTATTATTACACTAGCTTAGTTTCTGCTTTATATATAACTACATGTACAAATGCATCTCATCTGTAAATAAAAGGTCATTATATATGTTGTGGTGTAACATTTTTGATTTGTATTTGTTTTGTTATGGTATGGGCTACTCAAAAACAGGATTATCATTATATTCAATAAAAAAAATGCATATATCCATGTACATACAGATATCCAGATTTGTTTAAATATCATCATACATGTGATTACTATTGTAAATATTTGTTTCCAAGAAATTGAATATTTTACTGAAATTCAGAAAATTGTAAATTTATAACCCACATATATATATATATATATTTCTCCAATATGTTCATGAAGTAGCTATAGAATATCATGGTATTGAAATAGGATCGATACAAACGTCATGTACAGTACATGTATATATAGGTTAGCAGGGTGTGATCTTCTATATGGGGCATCCTCCAGATGTGTGAGATGACAGGATACATGTACATGTATATATAGGTTAGCAGGGTGTGATCTTCTATCCGGGCCATCCCCCAGATGTTTGAGATGACAGGATGTATATAGGTTTCTAGATGAAGAAATCATTCTTGTTTTCAACCCTAATAAGGCTATTTTTAATAGGAATTCTTACTACTTATTGTCATATTATAATTAGATGTTTATATTTAGATAGGTTGACTCAGTACATATACATGTATATGATAAGCTTATCAAGTTTGTATATTAGGAAACTTGTATAATCATTGTAAGTTTTCACTGGGTACTCAGGTTTCCTCCACCAATAAAACTGACCGCCACGATATAACTGAAATATTGTTGAAAGTGGCGTTAAACATCGTAACCTTAACCCTAACCCATAATTACACAATTCAAAACAAAAGGGTGTCAATCATTTGTACATGTACATGATCAAAGTCAGGACCTAGATTTCCATTGACTACGAATTCTGTCAGTCATTCCTGTTTTAGAAGTTGATGATTGACTGGAGGATATGGTTTAATGGTGTTTAGCATCACTTTCAGCAATTTTTCAGTTGTATTGTGAATACCAAACTTATTGATGAAGGAAAGCCTGAATGTTTTTACAAACTGATCAGTGAAACATTAGTTCTTGGGTTCGTGTCTATGGAAACCTTTAAGACTTGAGGTTGGTATTGGGGTGTGAACCCACATCAGTGGTGTTAGACAAGTGGTCATATGTCAATAACCATATATAATTAACCACTTGGCAACAAAGACCCCCCTTTTATCTTAGTATTAGATGCTTGTTACTATTGTATTTCATTATATTGTTAACCTTGTAAACATGTATTACTGTTGTAACTATTTATGTTGTGAGTTCAAACCCTGTTCGTGGTGAGGTGTACTCGATACAACATTATGTGATAAAGTTTGTAAATGACTTGCGGCAGGTTGGTGGTTTTCTCTAGGTACTCTGGTTTCCTCCATCAATAAAACTGACCACCACGATATAACTGGAATATTGTTGAAAGTGGTGTTTAACATCATAATCCTATATACATGTATATAAGCTAATTAATAACTCTGTAACTATTTATTTTTTGTCCAATGAAAATCTGCAAAAATTCTTTGAAAACTATTTACAAAATATTACTGTTTCCATTTTAAAAATATATTAACGATACGAATCAATCGTTAAAATGAATACATGTAGAGAGATGATGAAAGTGAAATGATCAAGAACATGTTAACATCATCTAGATAGATGGATAATAAAGATTATATTAACACACTGTAAATAATGTGGTCTTACATATAGTTAGTGTTGATTATTATAGTGTTGATTATTATGTAATTTTGATATTACATTATTTAAACAGGCAGGTGTTATTTTGAAAAATAATAATTTCTGTACTTAACATGTAATGTAGAATTTTTTTCGGCTTTAAAACACTTCTACAGTTGACTTTATCCAATGTCGACACTGTTACTTTTTTATTGGGACACATTATATTTATATGTTGAATGTAAGGTAAGAATATAATGGTAAACATTTTTTGTCAACATGTACATGTATGTCATGGTGTCTTTTGTGTTCAATTTTTTTAAGTGGGAAGTGATCATTGTTTTGTTATTGGTGGAATTGTTGACCATCACTGTTTCCCATTGAATAATTAATTGTTTTGACTTTTCATTAGTGGAAAATTAAGAATTAAAACAATGCAATCAATTTTCAAATTTGTCAAAAGGAATGTCAATCATTAGAAGTATTTTTTAGGAAATGTACTTGTACAATGAAACCAATTTGAATTTTATTGATGAAAGATTTTGCCATTGAGATGTTTGCAGGAATGAATATGTTGGGGAAAGTTTTGGTCATCTTGCATGTCTATGGAGTAAATAATTATTATAAAACCATATTTTGTGAACGTAACAATTTTGATTATTTTATCTAATTTCAGTTATTATTAGAACATTTAGAATGTTTGGTATCCAGACATGAACGATCGCTCAGGATGACGGTGGTAAAACGACAAGCTTCATCACCGGCTGGTGTGTCCAGTGAAGTAGAAGTTTTAAAGGCTCTGAAGTCTCTATTTGAACATCATAAGGCGTTAGATGAAAAGGTAAGGGCCGTGATAAACATGTACAAAATGTACGAATGGCTGTAGTTATTGTATGTCAATGTTGTTATATATAGTCCAGCCTTGTCTCAAACTCTGATAAGTTGTTTCCTTGGATACTAAAAGTAAGATCCTAAGGCCATATGTAATCAAATTGTTTGTTTTCCTCATCACAGTCCCGACTCAATTTTTTCCATCTAAAACCAATGTTTTTTATGGATATTTTCAAGTTCCATAGCATTAAGATATCTTATTCCAAATTTTAACATGTTTCCAAAGAGAAAAATTCCTGCCTACCTACCATGTCCAATACCCATGGGCAGGCTTTTCAGTAAGGGGAAGGGGGTTACTAGGTACTTTTACCCACTCAAAATGGTATTTGGTACAATGTACCTCATAATTTCAAAGACTTGCATAAGATATTCATGAAAAATAATCAAATTTTAAGAAAAGTACTGCCTGTAAATAGTTTTAAGTACTGGTACACCTGAAAAATATTGAAAGCCCTTCAGGGGTCGGAGTTAGGCAAATAAATATTTTGTCAAGGGTGGCCTAATATTTATAAGTTACATTTGCTCTGATAACTTAAATACTTTGCTAATTTGAACTAAAAATAAGGTCCTGTCCATATCCGTACGTCTGTCTCACGTTTTGTTTCTGCTCAATAACTTGAGATCATTTGAAATTCATACATAAGGTCAAGGACCATAAAAGGAAGGCAACGTTCAATATTGGACTTTTTCTGTTCCGGATGTTTACTTTAGCTTGACACATTCTACCATTTATTTCATGTTTTGATTGATGTACAATCACAAAGACTTTGATTTTGTAAAACAATTCTTTTTACCTTTTCAAAACTTTTATCAAAATGTTTTTTCCATTGTTAAATGGTTATTGTTTCCACAATTTTATGTTAATCTTGTAGTTTAAGAAAATAGTACAAAAAAAAATGTATGTTATAAACTGGTACTATCAAAATATTTTTGTTTACAGTAAAAATAGTTTGATATCATTATCTTGACCAATCTTATTAAAATCAGTTCTCTGATTTGCTTCCCTTTACTGATATGTTGCATCATGGGAGATTTGAGGAAGCCCCATTATGGATCCTGTGCGAGTGTGATTGTGAAATTATGAAAGTGTTACTAAACTGCTTTGAATGCTACAAGCAATCTGAATGACCATATTTATCGTATCATTATATATTCATGACATTAAGTGACTTGTTTGTAACCCGTAATAGGGGTTCATGAGATCTGCCACTCCGCAACACATAAGTAAAGGGGAGAAAGTGAGGGATGCGATTTAAATCGGACGGACAATTTTTTTTAATAGATGGTAAAATGATATACTACATGTAGTACATATAATGTATGATATTAAATGTTATAGATGGATATTTTGCTTGGAAAATTATATTGTACATGTACATTATATTATTGAATTATAATTTCAGTCAAAAGGGGTAATGAAGTAAATATGTTAAATTCCAACCTATTATTACTTTTGGTGAAGTGGTTCCATATTTTGCTTATTTTTACCGATATGTTTGCCAGTTTATTTATTTCCTTGTGAAATATTTTCACCAGAAAATGTAAATTTATTTGTCTTGTAAATCATGCATGAATCTAGCAAAAAATAAAAAAAATACATATACATTTTACATGTACAAATGTATCAAAAGTTTATTTATGGTTACCAATGCAGAATAAATGAATAAATATAAAACTATGATATAACTGAAATATTGTTGAAAGTGATTTTAAACATAGTTAACCAACACGAACAAATATACTAAGAATACTATCTCTCCTTGGTATTGCAAGATGAAAAAATATGAAATTCTTATGCACAGTTTTTTTTCTGTTCCTCCAATTTTATTTGCTTACATACTGTATTTAGAGTTTTGCTTAAATTTTTTTTCTGGTCTATGAAATAATGCCATGGAAGATAAGCTTTAGGTATTGCTTGTGTTAATAATGTGTTTTTTTAGCTCACCTTGCCAAAGGCAATGTGAGCTTTTGCCATCACTTGGCGTCCGTCGTCTGTCGTCTATTAACTTTTCACATTTAAATCTTCTCCTCTGAAACCACTTGGCCAAATTAACCGAAACTTGGTAGGAAGCATCTATGGAATGTCCTCTATGAAGATTGCTCATTTCGTCCCGATCGGTTAACAAACATAGCTACCACCGAAACTTGGTAGGAATCATCTATGGAATGTCCTCTATGAAGATTGCTCATTTCGTCCCGATCAGTTAACAAACATGGCTAACACCGAAACTTGGTAGGAAGCATCTATGGAATATTCTCTATGAAGATTGCTCATTTCGTCCTGATCGGTTAACAAACATGGCCACCACATGCAATTCTTGTTTCTGATTGGTCGATTTCTAAAAAATCTTCTCCTTTGAAATTGCTTAGCCATATGAACCGAAACTTGGTAGGAAGCATCTACATGTGTGGAAGGTTCTATATTAAGTTTTCTCAAAGCAGAATGAAAGGTGAGTGACACAGGCTCAGCCCACTGAGCTTCTAGTTTCTGTAACCATTTATTTGGGGAAAAAAAGGTCTTTGGCCATCATTTACATATGATATATGGTGTAAGCAGAGCATGCAAACTATCGTCTTGTTTTCTGATCTTTATGTCATCTTAATGGTGCACTAACATTACTATACAATACAGTCCTCAAAATGAAAATTTTCATTTACTGGTCCGAATCAAAATCTTGAATTTATTTTATATATATGTTAGCGGCAATAAGCGAAATTAGGCATTAAACTTAATTCCTAGGCAATAAGCTAATGCCTAGGCAATAAGGCTAATGCCTAAATGTTGTTAGGCATTAAGCTTAAATCCTGAAAAATACGTCCAGGCATTAGGCTTAAACCCTAAACAGTAACTATCAATCATCGTATGTGTATGTAACAATACATTAGTTTATTTTTATTTATTGTTGTAGTTATCTCTGGGGTAAATATTCCTGGTCTTCCCCGACTCAAATTTAGATTTTAAAGTAGAAATGAATTTTTCTTCACCAGACGACATGTTTACACATTCAGAAACACAAACAAAATTGAGATCAATACTTCAAATCACACTTTATATATCACTAAATCTACTCACCAAAAAATATAGAAATAACCTTAAGCCAATTTGTAATCTATTGAAACTGGTAGAAAACAAAATGAAAATTTGTTCCCCCTAAAAAAAAGTTCCTACAGTACAATTATCATAAGCATTTGTTCCTTTGGACCAACTAGAAAAACAACAACAGAAATAAAATATTTATTTATATATTTATTTTTCATTTAATACATATATTTTATTGCCTAGGAAATAAGTGAAATATTCATTAATCATTTACAGGAAATAAACCTAATGCCTGAAAATAAAAAAAGGCATTAGCTTATTGCCTTGGAATTACGCTTAATGCCTAATTTCGCTTATTGCCGCAAACATATATACCTAAATAAGATCTGAAGAATTTACTGGTCATGGGCCGGAGGACCTGTACTCATTCTGAGGACAGCAATAGATTTATTAAAACAATTCATGATTGTAAGGACTTTGCTCTACACGATTCAAAGAGACAAATGTTTTAGATGAGGTCAACGTCACAGTAACCACACATTGTAAGGTCAACCATGCAGTAGTTAATATTTACATTCTTCCTTTAGTGTACATATGTCTGTTGGCTATGAATGTCTCATGACCTTGACATCATTGACCAGGGGCAAGGGCATATGTTTTTTTGTGTCTGCACAAAATCAAAATAAAATAAGAATGTTGAGTAGACTTCTAATTTTGTATGAAGAACAAGTTTGTGGAATTTGGTCTTGATTATTTGAGGAAAAAGTCAGAAAAAACAGTAATAATTGACTAAAAGGAAAACTGAGAAATACAAAACATTTGGTTTGGTTTGGTTTAGAGTGTTTAACGCCACTTTCAACAATATTTCAGTTATATCGTGGCGGTCAGTTTTATTGGTGAAGGAAACCGGAGAAGTCGGAGAAAACCACCGACCTGTCGTAAATTACTGACAAACTTTACCACATAATGTTGTATTGAGTACAACTCGCTTGAGCGGGGTTCAAACTCACAACTTTAGTGGTGATAGGCACTGATTGCACAGGTAGTTGTAAATCCAACTACCATACGATCACGACCACAATGGCCCCCAAAACATATGTAAATTTAGCATGACTTGAATATTTACATGGATTTCACCTTACCTAATTTGTTTTCAATGTAAGTGAAGAAAAACAAATTCTCAATAAAAAATCTTACTGTTACTTCCAAATTTTGGAGATCTGTGACAATATTGTATAATTAGGTTTATGGTAGTGTTACTATATGGACATTAATAACATTATAAGCCATGTTTACATTCTTCATGTTCTTCATAATTGTATTGATTCATGTCACCTTGATGAGAGACATGACCTACTACTCTAATTTACTTTTTTTCCATTCCATTACTTTGACCCACTGAATACCGTACACACGTTACACAGAGGAAATTTTAATGATTCTTTTAACTCATTAATTATCCCCTCGCCAACGAAGTTGCGAAGGAATATAGTAATGCTACCGTCCGTCCATCCTTCCGTAACATCCTTGCGAACACTCTAGAATCAACATCCTTCAATGGATTTTGACCAAACTTGGTACATACTTAGTCCTTAAGAGAATCTGGAACCCTAATGATTTTCAAGGTCATATGTCAAAGGTCAAAGGTCAAGGTCACCAGGTCAAATTTTTAGGCAAGGGGATACGCCACACTTTGCATTGCCCTTGTTCTCTATTATATTTGCATGATATACAGTACTTTTTCTATACTGACTTGTTAAAAAAAGGGGGGGGGGGTTCAGTTTAGTACTATTAGTATGTCCTAAGGAAATTAACCATCTATATATTATCGTCCTATTATATACCTTTTATTTCAATATTTCAGTTACATTGTATATTGTGGTGCACAGGTACTTGTGGACAGGACCCTATGTTGCTCCCTTTATTTTATTATTATTTTTTTTTTTAAGATGTTGCCCCCCCCTTTTTTTTTTTTTTAACATCGACTTTTTTCATATAAACAACATTTTGCAACTTTCTATGTATCACTGTATGACATATATACAATAAATACAATCAAGCAGTAGTTTCTATCCATGCCGGGTTTCTGACATAATATAAGTTAGAAGGTAAGTCACTCTTCTTTGTTTACATTGGGATACTTGTTGTGTATTCATCTTAAATTTAGTGAATAAAAAAGGCCTACCTGTCTGGAAATTGGCTTATTCCTTCTCTGTATATATTATACTCCCTGAAAACACACATCAATATTTATTTACAGCAGCTGACAACTCTCCATGGAGCATTTTCCACTAGCATTTTGCGATTTTCAGACGACATTTTTGAAAACTCGAATTAAAGCTACGGAAGTGTGTTTATTAGCGACATCTGCTGGTCATTTGAAATATTGACGATACGGTAAAACGCGAGAGTTCCGGGTAAAAAGTTCGGGAATTTTTTGGCGCAAATTTAATTTTACCCGGAACTCTCGCGTTTTACCGTATCGTCAATATTTCAAATGACCAGCAGTTGTCGCTAATTAACAAACTTCCGTAGCTTTAATTCGAGTTTTCAAAAATGTCGTCTGAAAATCGCAAAATGCTAGTGGAAAATGCTCCATGGAGAGTTGTCAGCTGCTGTAAATAAATACTGATGTGTGTTTTCAGGGAGAATAATATATACAGAGAAGGAATAAGCCAATTTCCAGACAGGTAGGCCTTTTTTATTCACTAAATTTAAGATGAATACACAACAAGTATCCCAATGTAAACAAAGAAGAGTGACTTACCTTCTAACTTATATCATGTCAGAAACCCGGCATGGATAGAAACTACTGCTTGATTGTATTTATTGTATATATGTCATACAGTGATACATAGAAAGTTGCAAAATGTTGTTTATATGAAAAAAAGTCGATGATAAAAAAAAAAAAAAAAAAAGGGGCGGGGGTGGGGGGCAACATCTTAAAAAAAATAAAAATAATAATAAAATAAAGAGAGCAACATAGGGTCCTGTCCACAAGTACCTGTGTTGTGGTGGTCAGTTTTTATTGGTGGAAGAAACTTGAGTATTGAGATTTATTTTATAGTGTGTCATGCATAGATAATAAAATGAAAAATAAGATACCAAACTGTCGGAACAATTCTAAAATCAAATATCAAAATCATAGAAGGAGGCAAAATCAATACTCCTAACACAAATATATGACCGCTCACTTTTGGTACAGGCAATTCAATAAAAAGTGGCAGTGTTAAACTAGTTTTATGGGCCCAAACCTCCCCTTTTAGTGAAACGACAATTTTAATAATGAGTGAATGAGTGATTGTTGTTTAATGCCAATTCAGCCATTTTTCAGCTATATCATGGCGAAAACAAATTAATTTTCAATGAGATGATGATGAGCTTTGTTCTAGACCAACACGCTGAGTACCGAAACACTAGTTCACGGGTAGACATGTCACTCCGCTCAGACATATTATTCTGATTCTGAGCCAACCAGTCTTTGCTCTTTCTCCTTAATGCTGCATGCTTAGCGGAGAAGCAACAAATACCAATTTTATAGTCTTTGATTTGACCCGACCGGGGCTCGAACCCACGATCTACCACACTCGAGACAAGCACGCTAACCATTACACCACTGATGAATGAAATGTGAATGAAATTTTCATAGCACTAGAGTAATTCTACATGTTTTACATAGCGTCATGTTATATAGCAGCTTCTATGCATTGGGATTCCCTCAAGATTTAATTTTCACATTTAATTCAAAATTATACGTATTTAATGTAAAAAGAAAATTATCTGCAATTTAAATCTGTCAGAGAGGGCATAAAGAAAACCAGTGATTGAAGAGTATATTGTGTAGTGGATTAACATAATGCAAAAAATTATCTTGAGGGAATTGGAATGTATGAATGTAATATGTAATGGAATGTAAAAATCTCAGACAATGTAAAACATATGTTCTATTAAGTGCTATGAAAATCTCACTGATACATTGTATTTCATTGATATACAATGTAGAAAATGTTCCTTGAAGTTCCTCCATCCAAAAATGTTGGCTTGGTCCAAAATCGTCTAGAAAATAGATAATTCTCAGTCACATTTTCCAGGACAATTATATATTCTGTGGTAAATCATGATTACTAATTAGTAATAAAAACAAGTAAAAATATATTCTTGGCAACTCAATGATATTATTATCTCCTGGTTCGTCGCTGTCTGTTGTCCGTTGTTAACGTTAACTTTTCATATTTTAATATTCATCTGCAAATCTGCTCAACCAAATGAAACCAAACTTGACAGAAATTATCCTTGGGAAGGAGAGAATAAGAATTGTGCAAATGAAGTCCTCTTCATAGGGGAGGGGCTAGTAGATAATTCAGGATAAAATTTTGACGAGTCGAAACCAAAATGTCACGAGTCTCACTATTGTATTCTTTGTTATTTTTTATTAAAAAATGATGAGTCCAGGACTCGCCTAGACGAGTTGCAGGTAACTTTTGAGATATCATACTCATGGTTTAAAAAAATATTTTGCTTCTTCAAGTGATGCTAAACACCATTAAACTGATCTGTCAACTACAGCTCTTACATTACTACTCTATTTTTATATTTTCCTCAATGTTCTTATTTCCCGTTGAACACATTTTTCTCAGACAGAAAATAACAATATAAACAATATTTATATTGCACAGAAATTGAATAATAACGGCTATCACTTTCAATAATTTGGTACTGCCTACTGGTCCTATTAAAAATTTATATAATATTCCCATCTTCCTTTTATCCATGCCCATGGCCATTACCAGCTTTTCATATTTATATTCTTTCTTTTATTCGTGACCCTACTTATTTTCCATTTGATTTGGGATCTTACTACAACTTCCCATCCATACTATATTTACACCAGGTGTTTAATGGTTTTCATCCATATATTTACATCTAAAGCCATTGATTTATTGATTGTTACCCGTTGTTTGATTAGTAAACTTAGTTATTGGCCATTGTTATTATTCTGAAGGACAGTGGCACAGGATAATTTCTCTAATTAAGATAACACTGGATACTGTATGATGCCAACTTGTCCAAAAAATACCATATAGTATAATTGAATACTGAATTAAAAGTTGACAGTACAGTACTGTTTTGACGTCATGTTGTTTTGATTCATTTTCAGTACCCTGTTACAACCCCCAGGATAATCAATGTTAATCTATGATGGGTTAAATTATTGTTGGGTTTGAGACAATAAACATTGACTGTTACAGTGTATAGTGAAAGTGGTTCTATAACAAAGGTGCTGTAGTTTCACAGAAATATCTGCCATATATATCCAGACAAGATTTAAGCGGAGACTCCGTATTTGTAATGGGATTTCATATACTTGGTACATATATACAGTAGTCCCCTTTTAATAGGCCTCCCCTTCTGTTACGAAAAAGGTACCTTATAAGAAGAGTGGCTTCTGTGAAAGGGACCAATTTACTAAAATTTTACTATCTCAGTGCATCTGATTTCTGCCCTGATAATAGGGTGGCCTTTCATGGGAGTGGCCTTTTAAAGGGGGTGGGGTCTGTAAATTAAATTCCCATGAATATATACTAGCATATACTCATCATTTGTAACTTAAAATCCTACGGGATATCTCAGTGATAATATCAGGGATGATTTTCTTCAGTTAATTATTTTATTTCAGCTATTGTCCCTTGAAATACTCCCCCCCCCCAAGTTGCATGACATTAATTAACAGAAGAGGTCAAAAAAGCAAAAAAGGGTTTCATGAAAGGGGGTGTTTAGATTGTTTCAGCTATTTATTATTGATTTTCGTTTATTTTATTTTCAAATCAGAATCATCCCTGTAATAATATAAGAAAATTGAGGGAAATATGAATAGACAAAATGGTTAAAATTTCATAAGAATTAACAAACTGCTGGGTTTTCATATTTTTAATTGCCTAAATTTGTAGTTGTACCTGTATTTCAAGGGTATTGCTTTGATTTAAGGCATTAATACAAAGGATCCATGTGAGCTGTTGTCATCACCTTAGTTATATCTTGGTGGTTCTTGTCATCACCTTAGTTATATCTTGGTGGTTCTTGTCATCACCTTAGTTATATCTTGGTGGTTCTTGTCATCACCTTAGTTATATCTTGGTGGTTCTTGTCATCACCTTAGTTATATCTTGGTGGTTCTTGTCATCACCTTAGTTATATCTTGGTGGTTCTTGTCATCACCTTAGTTATATCTTGGTGGTTCTTGTCATCACCTTAGTTATATCTTGGTGGTTCTTGTCATCACCTTAGTTATATCTTGGTGGTTCTTGTCATCACCTTAGTTATATCTTGGTGGTTCTTGTCATTACCTTAGTTATATCTTGGTGGTTCTTGTCATCACCTTAGTTATATCTTGGTGGTTCTTGTCATCACCTTAGTTATATCTTGGTGGTTCTTGTCATCACCTTAGTTATATCTTGGTGGTTCTTGTCATCACCTTAGTTATATCTTGGTGGTTCTTGTCATCACCTTAGTTATATCTTGGTGGTTCTTGTCATCACCTTAGTTATATCTTGGTGGTTCTTGTCATTACCTTAGTTATATCTTGGTGGTTCTTGTCATCACCTTAGTTATATCTTGGTGGTTCTTGTCATCACCTTAGTTATATCTTGGTGGTTCTTGTCATCACCTTAGTTATATCTTGGTGGTTCTTGTCATCACCTTAGTTATATCTTTGTGGTTCTTGTCTTCATCTTGTCATCATTATCTGTTAGTGAACTTTTTATGCCAGAAACCACTAGACCAGATGGCACTAAACTTAGCAGGAATCTTCCTTGGAATAGCACATTCCAAAGTGTGTATTTTTCATGGTACAAATGGTCATTGTAATTAAAAAAGCAAAGATGTAGGCACCACTGACCGTGCTCACGCTACTGGGCAATATCATTCAAAAAAGCCACCTTCTTCTTGACTTAGTTTTCCTACTAGTCAGTAAGGAAGTTTGTCTCCAAGAAGCCTTACTTTTCTCTGGTGTCTTCCTGGTCAGTAATGTCTCTCACTTTTCACTTGCAGCCCATTGAAATACAAAAATGTAGAAGTCCTTAGTAGTAAGAGTCTTGTTTATAGGACTATATAGGAGAATGTTAACCATCCTTCACAGAAACTTTAATGTGAGGGAACCCATACTGTACAAGATTACTTCTTAAAATCCCATTAAAAGATACCAGTAGTTCATTGAATTAACTTTGACTGGTCCTTTAAGAAGTTTGTTTTGAAGCGTCGATCAAAAAATTTAATATGACCGCCACCACTGGACATAGTTTGATTAAGTTAGGACCTCGTGATCTATACTTTATTCAAGAAGGTTTTTAACAAGAAAAGTATTGTTTTGGCAATTTGTTTGCATTTCACTACATGTAGTAATTATTTTGGGATATTCGTTTGGTAAACAAATTTGAATGGATGGTATTAAAATTGAAGAATGCATATGCATTTATGATAAAAGTTCCATACAGTGACTTCAAATGCTCGTGTAAAGTTTTCTTTAAGTTATATGCAAATTAGATTTATTGGAGCAATTTCTTGTCCTGTTTGAAGCTCTCTAACTTTTCTGCCATTACAATAGATCACCGACAGACGAAAAAGACAATCACAGGTTAATAATCAGTTTAATTTGGTAAAAGTTTCCAGGAGATCAATGGCATCTGAGGAAAGACGGAGGTTTTAACGATTTAAGTGAACTTTTGGTCTGTGTTAATGGAAACGCTCAGACACACAGACGTTCCATATGAGTCATCCCCCTGTCTCTGATCAAACTGAAAGAATTCAACTTATTGATTTTTGGCGGGATATTGCACCATCGTGTATACTGATTATTTCAAGTACTAAATTAGACATGTAGTACAAATCCAAATAAAATGATTTACGACAAGAGAAAGAAAGTCAATAGTCGTAAGAGATGTGTAGAATAATATGCACAATTTTCCCCGATACATGCAAAACTATGATGCAGAAGACGGAAATGATAACATGTGTTGTCGTGATGGCGTGTTATCTGTGGTAGGTTTAAACGTATGTACGCTACTATTTTTGGAGGGGGGATGTTCTGCTTCAGGGGAGGGTTGTGGCACATTATATAGTGCATTGCTTAGAGGGGTAGAATTTTCTGCATTGTAGCACTACTATATATAGTGAGTGCAAATGTACTCTACTTATTGCATGGAACCATACCTGAATGGACACCCTAGACTGATAACACCCGGTGGCTCAGTCGCATTACCTGAATGGACACCCTAGACTGATGACACCCGGTGGCTCAGTCGCATTAATCATTGCAGTTAATACATACTCTACATGGGCAGTCGGCACAATAATTATTTTACACATATTTACTAAGGCCGACTTCGTTTCTACTTTTCTTTTCTTACAAATTAACTTTGAAAACTATTTATTGACACTAAGTAGTGTTTAGTGTTTGTGAATTGTTAAATAATTCTTTGTCTTGATTGGACTACTTTTCTTTTCTTACAAATTAACTTTGAAAACTATTTATTGACACTAAGTAGTATTTAGTGTTTGTGAATTGTTAAATAATTCTTTGTCTTGATTGGAGTAAGTTTATATATAGTCTGCTAGGTATAAGTAATGTCCATCATTGATTGGCTTATGAAATGGTGTGAATTTAATTGCTGTAGTGTTTGATGTGTCTAGATGTTCAGTTCTTGTGGGAGGATGAAGACATATGTGATTAATTATAGGAAAATTGGTCATTGTCACGTGATGTGAGATTAATAGGAAATTAGATCATTGTCACATGATGGGAGTTTTAATAGGAAATCAGGTCATAGACACATGATATGAGTGAATTTAATGGGAAATTAGGTCATGGTCACATGATGTGAGTTTAATAGGAAATCAGGTCATTGTCACATGATGTGAGTTTAATAGGAAATTAGGTCATGGTCAAATTGGGTCATGGCCACATGATGTGAATTTAATAGGAAATTAGGTCATTATGACATGATGTGAGTTCATGCGAAATTAGGTCATTGTCACCTTGTGTTTAATAAATAGGTTAAGGTGGAATGTAGTGGAGAAAAAACACCTTTGATAAAATAGCATTTAACTGATTAAACATTTATTGAGACAGTATTTTTTAGCTGCATATGTGACATAGTTTCTTTTATGAAATGACAAAGCACATTTGAGGAGATAAGGAGATATAGGCAGCCAGCCATATGGGACTGTGTATGATATTTGATGAATGATATATTTATTGACGTATAAAGTCATATTCATTGATTGGTGTTTAATGCCAACTTAAGCAGTATAGCTGAAATACTGCTAAAGTTGGCATTAAACACCAATCAATCAATCTATGTATGCCTCATAATTTGTCTTCGTATATTAATACCAATGAAATCCACAACGTTGGTTCTCTATTGTAGCTTATTAAAGCTGCTGTAAAATATGGTTATACAAATGTAGCATTTTACATTTTTATATTATCATGATCTTGTAAAAGTTTGAATTAAATTATCATTTGGCGTTTTTATTCATAGTACGCTAAAATTTTGTTTTTAACAACCAATATTAATTTTCTATACATTTTCAGGTAGTATGTAAAAAATTTATTTGGACAACAAATTTTAATTTCTCTATACATTTTCAGGTGAGGGAGAGGTTACGAGTCGCCCTAGAGAAGGTGGCATCTTTAGAGGAAGAACTTACAAATGCCAACCAAGAGGTATGATAAATTAAGAATATAAAATCCATGCGATATCTTGAATACATTTTGTACCATTCTCAATCAGTTAGTTTCACATTACATACAACATATACAATGTGGTCATATTGTCTTTACCGTAATAAAACTTTTGAGCACGAGTTCATACTCATTCTAAAAAAAAACAGCTAATCAAAACACTATCAAATAAATACTTGGAAGTCTGTTTACTTCATCAGAATGGAAGTGTTTTTAAGGCATGCTCAGTTATACAAATAATTATACCACTTATACACCGTGTACCTGCTATCTTTTCATTTAGCAGGTAATTAAAGTGGCATTATCTGCCAAAATCATAAATTTTTGTTACCCATAAAAACTATCAGATATGATTGATGCCTTAATAAAACGTGTTTCTGTAACTTATAAATGTTATGAAATGTACGCGCATTGGGGAAAAAAGGTGCAACTGCTCGTGTTTTGAGATCGATTAAGAAATGAATTAATTGTCGGCATTGTTTACGGAGTTTGCCGAATCGTCATTAAATCAGTACAACAATGCACATATTTCTTATTTTCTGTGAATCTGCTCTTAGTCGGCGTTAATTACGGACAAAGAACCATGCAAGTTTGCAGTTAATAAGCGACAAAATACAAATTATTCGTTTTTACCTGTCACTAGTAAGGTCAGTTGCATACGGAGAAAGCGAGGTCAAATTATTTGCTTGCAAGGATATAATAAATCGATGGTAATTTTCGTTCTCAAAAGGCGAAAAGTGGTACGATAAGCTGTTTAATGTGAAATATTTACCTTTATTTCATCATTTTAAAGCTATTTACCAATTTCCAAAACATATAATTTTTTGGGTCAAAATCGTAGCTAATGCCACTTTAAGTCACTAGGTTATACGATTAGATCTTTAAGGCATTGCTTACATTTGCTTATTTGAATAATAATTAGTTAATTAGTTGGAAAACAAAAGATAAAGAGTAATAGTCTGCAATATGTAACCCAGCAACATCAATACAACCATTTTTATCAACAAACTTCAAACTTCTAAAAAAGTAAATATGAAATGACAATGACAGTTTCAATGGAAATCAAGGTCATACATGTAGTTTGAAACATGCACATATTCTAAATATCCTCGGCTAAATAAAAATTCAGTTTCTTTAGATCAGCTGACATCAACAGACAATTAGTCATTTAGATTTAACTTACTCTAATAAACAAATAGTTACTCACATCTGCTTATTTATATGATAATGAGTTGATCGAAATATGTTTGTTTCTGCAATAAGATGTCGTGCAAGAACTGCTTCCTGATTTAGTTTAAAACAATAATAATGTCTTGATTATTTTTTATGTGTATTTTTCTGGTTTATGGTAAAAGACTATGGATTTTTTTAACTTCCAGTTATTTACATTGCGAGAACAGCAGAGTAAATCCAGACATTCTAGCGGTAGTACAGAGGAGACTATGAAATTGATGAAAAATGAACAAAAAGACGTAGAAATCACCAAGCCAGAACCTCTTCCTAAGGTATGAGTCTTTTTAACAGTCGAAGCAGAATATTGACATTGAAAATTTTGATTAGTTCTTTCTCCATATTTTTCAACCAATCAAATCACAGTTTTTAAAAAGAAAAGAATTTATTATTATGTGTAAAAATCAAAGGGAAACTTGACAATCATCAATGAATATATATATATATATATATATATAAATATAAATTCTCCGCTGCTACAAGTGGATTGCGATATTTCTCCTCTCGATATGGTTAAATTTTCATATTCTAAGGCTCGAGCTTTAAAATTTGAAAACTTAACCATCTAGAGTGGAGAAATATCATAATCCACTGGTAGCTGAAGGAGAATTTGTTTCACCTACGACCGAAACATCAAAAATATTTTTAAGTTGTTAATTTCCGTCATGACTGTCGAAAGGAAATTAGTGGGAATTCTTAAGCAGAAATTTAACCTCCGTGGTGATTAAAACTATTACGAAAATTTACAAACTGGTTAAAGATGCTAAGAATAGAAGAAAGTTTTATATTTAAGAAATAATTCATGGGACCCATAGTTTGTCTCCAGTTTTAACATGGGTAACATTATTTTCGTAATATTTTATCCCGAACGACATCGAGCGATAAAATGCAACGAAAATAATGTTATTCATGTTAAAACGTTATACATTATATGTCAAGAAACAATTCTAGAATTTTTATGTTTGTATGCACCACAGTCCTGTATGAATACATGAATTGACTTAGGAATGATGTTTATGATTTGTTCGTCAATATGCATGTACGAATTGAAATATATGCATGTGCGAATAAAAATATATCGAGAGTTTTATTATATAGCCAATGAAAGGACGTCATGTTAGAATAAAATTGACCCAGATGATTTTTTTTTTTTTATAGAGATTATTAAATGGATCTATTGACCCAGATTATTTGTTTTTAGAGATTATCAAATGGATCTATTGACCCAGATTATTAATTTATTTTTAGAGATTATCAAATGGATCTATTGACCCAGATTATTAATTTATTTTTAGAGATTATCAAATGGATCTATTGACCCAGATTATTTATTTATTTTTAGAGATTATCAAATGGATCTATTGACCCAGATTATTTATTTATTTTTAGAGATTATCTAATGGATCTATTGACCCAGATTTTTTTTTTTTTTTTTTTTTTTAGAGATTATCTAATGGATCTATTGACCCAGATTCTGAAGTGAATAGGATTATAGAATTACAGGATACCGTTGAAAAACAGAATAGTGAACTAACTGCTACACGGACTAAGTTGTTAGAATTAACAAATAAGTGTACAGAATTAGAGGAAAGTCTTACAACAACACAAAAAGATCTCATTAAATCACAGGAACAAGTTGTTAAATTACAGAGAGATTTACGAGAGGTAGGTTAAATTACAAATAAACTACAGAGAGATTTACGAGATATAGGTTAAATTACAAATAAACTACAGAGAGATTTACGAGAGGTAGGGTCAATTGCAAACATCCAAATATGTGTAGTCTTAATATAATAACTACCATTCACTGAAGCCACATTGTTTACATCGGATACGAAAGTAGGCTATCGGAATTATTCATATGTAAAGTCGTCGTAAGATACACACCTGTAGTACTAATACCCAATCAAAATACACTAAACTGACATATGCAAATTAAATTGGAAGTATTATGTTTTGAGGTATCCATTAACTTGATGTACATGGTATATCGTCAGTATTGGGTCTTAGAATGGGAAGAAAAAAGGATATTTTGGTTTTCTTGTGGAAGAGGATGACCATTGTCATATTTCCCTTTGCATTAGTTCGTTATTTGCCGCCCCATGCCCTTCCGAAAAAAAGGAAATATGTTGCATGAAACCTGCATGATTTAACTAGAGTTTCAGAATTTATCATTTGTGTTATTTAATTCTGATTTTTATCAGGCTTCTTACTACATGACCTTACCTTGAAACGTTAAAAAATATGATTTGAAATGTGCCACAAATATCTTGTTTTCTTATGTCGTTGTCAGTCATTCAGTATAATAGAAATTTTGTTTTCTTAGTCACTCAGTATATTATGAATTTTGTTTTCTCATTATCAAAAGCTCACCATCTAAGCAAAGCCTCGTACTGCTGTTAATGACTGCTCACTAATACCTGATTGTTTGATGAAAGCATTTTGATTGTCAATATTTTTATGAATAGAATTCATGACATATAGATTTTAATTACCTACATCTATGTCACATTATGTATGACGTTTAAACATGCAAGAATGAGCGGCAAAAAACAATTTCCTCAGATTTTACTTTTTATGAAAGTCTTATATTTTATAAATAACATTGCTAACTTTTTCTGGTAATTAAAAAAAAAGTTACCTCTACGTTATACTTATGTTTCAATTGACCACTTAAATCATCCAATTTAGTGTAAGTACCAGCATTAAATTAGTTGTCTTCATTCCTATCAGAAGTGTACTGTGGGACTCGCAACTCAAATCACTGAACATAAATAAGACAACGATATATGACGTTGGAAATCCAGGTCATGGCTTGGGACAGGCACAAAAATGTGGCTGGATTAAACCTGTTAATGGGATCCAAAAAACCTGCCCTCTTGTTAACTGGATCTCCAATGGTAATACAGATATAAAAAAAACAATAAAAACCTGCTCAAGTTCATGATCACTCAAATCTATGTACTTGTTTTGTATATATCAATAGGATTTTATTGAGACATGTGGTTTGGTCAACTGAATGGAACTGAAGACTACATTTAACTGGTTTTGTTTATATGAAAAAAAGGAAGTTTTTTTAACAATTTAATTTGCTGATATTTTTTCAATAAAAAACGAATTTTTCCTGCCTTGTAAATTATATTTATGGTTTTCAGTTAAAATGGGATGTTTGGTTTAATAGTATTTATGATCATAGAATTTGAAACTAAATAAAGTTAAATTTCTCTCCTCCCTCCAGTGGGCCGTCGTGGTCGTGATAATTTGGTAGTTGGATTTACAACTACCTGTGTAATCAGTGCCTATCACCACTAAAGTTGTTAGATCGGATCCTGTTCATGGCGAGATGTACTCATTATGTGATAAAGTTTGTCAGTGACTTGCCAAAGGCCGGTGGTTTTCTCCGGGTACGCCGGTTTCCTCCACCAATAAAACTGACCGCCACGAAATAACTGAAATATTGTTGAAAGTGGCGTTAAACACCATAGCGCCTAACACCTTCCCTCCCTTTGTGAGCATTATAGATTTATTTATGGTATTTTAATTTTATGTGCCAGGATGGAATATTACAGTATCATGTAAAAAAATCAAAAAGATCATTAAATTTTGACATATGTGAAAGTTAGTCTGTTTAAAGTATTCCTCCAGACAAAGAGGTTGAATTTACATTGATTATTGATCTGTTTGCTGAAAAGAATAAAAAAAACAAGCAATAAAATAATAATCACAGTGTAAAACTGAAAAAATTAATTGCATGAAATAAAATATAAATTCAATTCAATTCAAATATTTTATTGAATAAATGCATAAATACAATAGCCTATGTAAGTGCTCTCCCTCAATAAAATATAAATGAATTATAAGACATGTTTTTAATTGGTATTGGATTAGTATCAGATACATCTGAACTGTTATTTTATATCTGTATATATACAATCTGGTACTTCATAATAGAAATTATTAAATGGTTTTGCAAAAATTTTATTACTGGCATAAAATACTTGTGCAGTCATTATGGGTAATTCTGCATACTACTATGAATAATATTGATATGCATCGAATTGGACGGTGCTTAGAATTACCCTCCAGCATTATACTATATTTGTTATAAGGTCTGTATAAACCTTCATGCATTATTATTTTGAATATGATATAAGGTTTAAGAAACAAAACATTCATTTGTTTTTCCTAGCCTTACAGTGTTTCAGCTAGACTTTGAAATCTTCACGACAATTGCCAGTTTTATCAAAATTTCTTCAGGACATTCTTTAATAATTAAACTAATATTTATAAAGTTCTTCAGGACAGTTTGAGAAATATGTAGACAAATGACCTGAGACCGGTGCCTAGATGAATCACTGTCATAAATCTCCCCCCCCTCAAAAAAAAAGCACACAAAATAACTAACAAACAAAAAACAGAAAATTTCTTGAATGAAATGTGTTCTAGTTATGTAAAGAATACAAATATTTATTAATATATTCATAGGTATATTGTTTCTTTAGTCAATGGAAGGATTATGAAACACTGAATGTTCTGATTACGTAAAAGTATATAAACATTTATATATTCATAGCTTTATTGTTTCTCCAGTCAATGGAAGGATTATTTGCTGTAGATATAGAGACTTACTTGTTACTCCCACAAATGTATTTAAATATCGGGGGAAATAGTGAGCAAAATATATTGTACCCTTTTGTAATGTGCTCGTGGAGAGGTATCCCTAACCTCATTATCGTTATCAGGCAAACCATTCATTGAAATAAACTATTAATTATTGATTTCTTTTGTTTTTATAGTCACTAGCTCAGCGTGAAGACCAAGAAGAAAGAATTGCCACATTAGAGAAACGTTATCTAAATGCCCAAAGGGAATCTACATCTCTTCATGATCTCAATGATAAACTAGAGTCAGAACTGGCCACAAAGGAAAGTCAGTTAAAAAGTGTAAGTTTCTGAAATGTACATTATCAAATATCAATGATTTTTTAAGCTATAATGTTAAGTGGGTAATATGGATGTGTTTATGGAGTAGACCTGAGGGAGGCATATTCTGATTGGTTAACAGTACATGAGGAATTTGATAACATTTTATACTCTCACTGAAGTAGTTATTAGGCTTTAAATGTTAAAACAAATATATGTGTTCTTATTTTAGGTACAACAGGGTCATTTCATATTCAGTGAAAATTTGTAATGCAGCAAGGCCAAAAAGTTTTTAAAAATATATATTCTTATTTTGGGTACAATGGGATCATATCATATTCAGTGAAAATTTGTTTTGTACATGTATTTTAAGGTCAAAAAGTAAAAAAAAAAAATATGTTCTTATTTTCAGTACAATGAGGTCATAGCACATACTCAGTGACAATTTGTTTTGTACATGTATTTTAAGGTCAAAAAGTAAAAAAAAAAATATGTTCTTATTTTCAGTACAATGAGGTCATATCATATTCAGTGAAAATTTGTTTTGTACATGTATTTTAAGGTCAAAAAGTAAAAAAAAATAATATGTTCTTATTTTCAATACAATGAGGTCATAGCATATTCAGTGACAATTTGTTTTGTTTTTTTCACCTCGTATACATATTCTTTGACATTTGTATTTTAAAATTAATTAGTTAGTAATGAAATCAACTGTAGTATTGGTAATGAAGCAATGTATACAGAAAAAAAAAAAATAATAAGCATAATGTTATGAAATAAAAAAGTAGATATCTAATTTAGTGCACACCACATGTTTCTGGATAACCTTCATCAGGTTCGCTCAAAGTCAAATAATTTAAAAATCTTTGAGAGCAAGAATATCAAAGAAAGTTTAAACCTTAATGGTCAACAATTCCACCATATCAACAAAACAGCCGTCTCTGACCTCAACTCATTGAACATTAAAAATACCAAGACATATGGCATTGGAAATCCAGATCCTGGCTTGGAAACGGCACAAACATATGGTGAGGTTAAACTTGTTAATGTTTACACAAGTATTTTCATACATTGTTCATATTTCTATATTTGATGTCTTCAATGAAGATAGTGTGTATAAATATAGTTTACCGTTTACATAATGTATTTTTGTTGTTGGTCGTGCCTGGACCATATATACCTCCTAAATTCATACATTGTTCATATTTCTATATTTGATGTCTTCAATGAAGATAGTGTGTATAAATATAGTTTACCGTTTACATAATGTATTTTTGTTGTTGGTCGTGCCTGGACCATATATACCTCCTAAAAGAATTTTATGGAAAGAATTTTTCGGAGGTTTTTTTTATTGGACAGATAAACCTTTCAGATGAAGGAGTGTTACAAGGATATTTACAATAAACTTCCTGGAACTATATTTATCTTTGCTGCCAAATATAGAATAATTAATAGATAAACAATGCAGATATTTTTAAGTTATCTGTCTGATATTGATTTAAAAGCAATTATTGGTTTCATGTTTGATCGGCAGTCCTCGAAATGAAAATTTGAATTTAATGAACCAAAGTAGATTCTTGAATATATTTTTATATATTTCTAAATAAAAACTGAAAAATTTACATGTCTTGAACCGGTGCTCATCGCGAGGACTGGATCGGTGTTCAAATTCAGAACGGTAAATTATGTAATTAACTGCTTGACACAGCCATGCTCTTTGTCAACATGTAATTAGTTAATTTGTATGAGTGAGTATTCAGAAGCATTAGTCAAAATTGATAAAAATAAGGGAAATTAGAGCATACATGTGACATGTCCCGTTTTCTACTTGAGACTCCTGTATATTGATACTAATACCCATGTTCCCTTGCGGGTGTTTAAAACTCCTGTGTAAAGACACTTTCAGTCAGTTTCTATAATTAATCCTCAATTTGATTTCTGAGTCAAATTAATTGCTCGGACACCTCATTAACTTAAATCAACACTATACATTAACTAGTACAATAACATAACATTGTCCCCATAAAAATAAACATATTCCATGTTTACTATACACATGTATCATCACAATGGTTATTCCATGTTTACTATACACATGTATCATCACAATGGTTATTCCATGTTTACTATACACATGTATCATCACAATGGTTATTCCATGTTTACCATACACATGTATCATCACAATGGTTATTCCATGTTTACCATACACATGTATCATCACAATGGTTATTCCATGTTTACTATACACATGTATCATCACAATGGTTATTCCATGTTTACCATACACATGTATCATCACAATGGTTATTCCATGTTTACTATACACATGTATCATCACAATGGTTATTCCATGTTTACTATACACATGTATCATCACAGTGGTTATTCCATGTTTACTATACACATGTATCATCACAATGGTTATTCCATGTTTACTATACACATGTATCATCACAATGGTTATTCCATGTTTACTATACACATGTATCATCACAATGGTTATTCCATGTTTACCATACACATGTATCATCACAATGGTTATTCCATGTTTACCATACACATGTATCATCACAATGGTTATTCCATGTTTACTATACACATGTATCATCACAATGGTTATTCCATGTTTACCATACACATGTATCATCACAATGGTTATTCCATGTTTACTATACACATGTATCATCACAATGGTTATTCCATGTTTACCATACACATGTATCATCACAATGGTTATTCCATGTTTACTATACACATGTATCATCACAATGGTTATTCCATGTTTACTATACACATGTATCATCACAATGGTTATTCCATGTTTACTATACACATGTATCATCACAATGGTTATTCCATGTTTACCATACACATGTATCATCACAATGGTTATTCCATGTTTACTATACACATGTATCATCACAATGGTTATTCCATGTTTACTATACACATGTATCATCACAATGGTTATTCCATGTTTACTATACACATGTATCATCACAATGGTTATTCCATGTTTACTATACACATGTATCATCACAATGGTTATTCCATGTTTACTATACACATGTATCATCACAATGGTTATTCCATGTTTACTATACACATGTATCATCACAATGGTTATTCCATGTTTACCATACACATGTATCATCACAATGGTTATTCCATGTTTACTATACACATGTATCATCACAATGGTTATTCCATGTTTACTATACACATGTATCATCACAATGGTTATTCCATGTTTACTATACACATGTATCATCACAATGGTTATTCCATGTTTACTATACACATGTATCATCACAATGGTTATTCCATGTTTACTATACACATGTATCATCACAATGGTTATTCCATGTTTACTATACACATGTATCATCACAATGGTTATTCCATGTTTACTATACACATGTATCATCACAATGGTTATTCCATGTTTACTATACACATGTATCATCACAATGGTTATTCCATGTTTACTATACACATGTATCATCACAATGGTTATTCCATGTTTACTATACACATGTATCATCACAATGGTTATTCCATGTTTACTATACACATGTATCATCACAATGGTTATTCCATGTTTACTATACACATGTATCATCACAATGGTTATTCCATGTTTACTATACACATGTATCATCACAATGGTTATTCCATGTTTACTATACACATGTATCATCACAATGGTTATTCCATGTTTACCATACACATGTATCATCACAATGGTTATTCCATGTTTACTATACACATGTATCATCACAATGGTTATTCCATGTTTACCATACACATGTATCATCACAATGGTTATTCCATGTTTACCATACACATGTATCATCACAATGGTTATTCCATGTTTACTATACACATGTATCATCACAATGGTTATTCCATGTTTACTATACACATGTATCATCACAATGGTTATTCCATGTTTACCATACACATGTATCATCACAATGGTTATTCCATGTTTACTATACACATGTATCATCACAATGGTTATTCCATGTTTACCATACACATGTATCATCACAATGGTTATTCCATGTTTACCATACACATGTATCATCACAATGGTTATTCCATGTTTACTATACACATGTATCATCACAATGGTTATTCCATGTTTACTATACACATGTATCATCACAATGGTTATTCCATGTTTACCATACACATGTATCATCACAATGGTTATTCCATGTTTACTATACACATGTATCATCACAATGGTTATTCCATGTTTACTATACACATGTATCATCACAGTGGTTATTCCATGTTTACTATACACATGTATCATCACAATGGTTATTCCATGTTTACCATACACATGTATCATCACAATGGTTATTCCATGTTTACTATACACATGTATCATCACAATGGTTATTCCATGTTTACTATACACATGTATCATCACAATGGTTATTCCATGTTTACCATACACATGTATCATCACAATGGTTATTCCATGTTTACCATACACATGTATCATCACTGGTTATTCCATGTTTACTATACACATGTATCATCACAATGGTTATTCCATGTTTACCATACACATGTATCATCACAATGGTTATTCCATGTTTACTATACACATGTATCATCACAATGGTTATTCCATGTTTACCATACACATGTATCATCACAGTGGTTATTCCATGTTTACCATACACATGTATCATCACAATGGTTATTCCATGTTTACTATACACATGTATCATCACAGTGGTTATTCCATGTTTACTATACACATGTATCATCACTGGTTATTCCATGTTTACTATACACATGTATCATCACAATGGTTATTCCATGTTTACCATACACATGTATCATCACAATGGTTAATGTCCACAAAGAAATACACAGCAATATCCTAATAATAAAACAAAATTCTATAGAACAAATAAATTTATTATTATCCATATTTTCAATTATAACACACTTTCTTTACTTGATCCACAAAGTGTACTTTTGTGACAATGAATTTGATTGGACAAGGCATAATATATACACCAAAACTCTTATTATCATCACTTAATTTGTTTGCAGACTGAAGAAAAAGTACGGTCAACGCAAGAAAAATTTGAACTTGCTGAGCAGAAATTACAGCAATCGTTGAAAAAAGCTGAGGCATTGCCAACAGTAGAGGCAGAATTAGCTCAGAGGTTGGAAGCTTTAACTCAGGCAGAGGAACGACATGGTTCTGCAGAGGAAAGGATACAGTTAACAGAGTCTAAGTTGGTTGAGAAAGAATCTGAATTGCAACGGGTTGGTATATATTTATATGTAACGTCAGTTTTATTACCATCATGGTATCTGAAAGATCTAAATTTGCTACATAATGTGATGTGTATAATGTGCTAGCTTTTGCCCGACTTTGTTATCTTCAACGTGGATAAATCGTTTCTCTTGGATATTTTGGAGTAAACAGTTGATTTGTTCGTAGTAGATTACAGATTCATTCATACCTGATGACTTAAGGCTGCATGGGTATATTGGGCCCATGTTCTTGTGGTCCAAAAATTGAAATAGGATATTAAGTTTAAACATTATCTTATATTTTCTTTCAGCCAATTTATACTGATTCAGCAAAATATGCATATTTTGAAGGGAACCTACTGAACTGGGGTGGACATTCAGTTGTCCCATTTCAAAATTCTGTCTGACAGCGTCACCCTCCAACAAAAAATGACTTTATTTGCTTATTACTGCTTAATTTTAAGTCAAAATTACCTCTTATTGAAAACCAGGTGAGCGATTACAGGCCACTGGGATCCTCTAGTTCTTATATCCAAATTTCATTGAAATTTTTTAATCTGCTTTTGTTATACATTTGTATCTAAATTTCATTGCACTTTGTACAGTGTTTTTTTTATTTAAATAAATTCTCTACTATACTGATAGTATATTACCTAATGCATATTTATATTAAAATTCCCTATGGATTGGTTCTTTTATAACATAACAGACTTGTAAAGATACGGTTGTCATTGGATGACTCAGAACACAACAGATGTATTACCTAATAGGAACACATTTAAAGTAAAAAAAACTGATATTTACATGAAAATGACATTGAAATTAATAATGATCAAATGTTTCAACATAAATGAGATCATAAATGAGGTCATCTATTGCATAAATTGTACCGGATATTAGTCAATTGTTTCATGTTGGGTAGGTGGAAATGTTACCAAGAATACCAGCTAGTCACTTGTTGTTTGGAATAAATTTAAAGATATTCCATAAAATAGGAGACTGTTAGGAATCTTAATATAAACATCAATAAACAATGTAACAGGATATTTTTTTTTGCCAATATCCGTACGTCCTGGGTATAGTTTCCACTCAGTAACTTAAGTTACCTTTAAGCAAATGGTTTGAAATATGAGTTATGCCCCCTGTTTTCTTTAACTGTAAAATGGGTGGGGGGGGGGGGGGGGGGGGGGGGCATCCATGTCCTATGGACACATTCTTCCATTTTTTATGATATTTTTAACAAATACCTCATTTGAAAAAAAAACAAACAAACAAACAACATATATATCTTTGCATTTGCCTATGCTTCTGTGTCAATCCCATATAAAGGGCACCAATTTGAAAGATTGAAAGTCACATTGACGTGAAATATCAAAAGAATTATGTGGGTACTTTCTAATGCAATACCAAGCTCACATTGAAATTATGAATAAGCAGAATAAAATCCATCACCTTATTTGCAAGAAACCCACAACATACACAATAGAATGAGATTCCTAATTCTGAAATGCTGTCTTAAAATGATGATACAATATGTTCATTCCTACTAGTCCTAGAGGGGGTTATACATGCATTGAGTAAGTGGGTGATTAGCAATTTTTCAGCTATATCATGGCAAGAACAAGTTAATTTTCTATGAGATGATGATAAGATCTGCTATGTACTAGACCAACACATTTAGTTGGATTTTTTTATAGTGCTAGCTCATTGAAACAACAGTCTGTGGATAGACATGTCATCCCACTCGGACACGCTATCCTGATTACGAACTAACCAATCTTTGCTCTTTCTCATTAATGCTGCGTGCTTATAATTAGTGGAGAACCAACAAATATCCATTTTATAAGTCTTTGGTATGACCCAATCCGGGCTCAAAAACACTATCTATCAGACTCGAGGCAAGCACTCTAACCATACATTGTATGCATTGAAGTTTTGTTATAATAAGAACAACAAGTGGACTGTATTAATTTTTATCAGTAATTTTGACATTTTTTCTTTGATCTCGCCGAGTGATATTACCAGTATCAGCTAACTTACTTTGATACTGAAAATTATTGGTCAATGTGATTTCAAACACATGATGACATTACCGATAAAAATAGTAACGTCAGTTTTAAAGGTCTCAACATACATAATTACTAGTTTCGCAACTCGTATTTGCGTGATTTTTACATGGTGTAATATGTAAATTTGTTTATTATCTATGTAAGGGTTTGTTATATATATTTTTTTAATGTAATAAAGTTTTGTCTTGTGTATATATTTAGTAAACATTGTTTACTTTTTTTCAGTCTCGGCAAAGAGAAAAATTAAATGAAGAACATAACGCACGTTTATCACAGACTGTGGATAAATTATTATCTGAATCTAACGAAAGATTACAACTTCATCTTAAAGAAAGAATGCAGGCGTTAGAAGAAAAAAATCAACTGACTCAAGAATTAGAGAGTATTAATAAAGCTTTAGAAGACATTCAAGGAGAAAAGGTGAGAATTTACATTCTGATTGATTGATTGGTTTGGTTTGATTGATGGTGTTTAACATAATGCCACTTTTAACAATATTTCAGTAATATCGTTGAGGAAACCGGAGGAAACCACCGACCTGTCGCAAGTCACTGGCATACTTTATCACATAATGTTGTATCGAGAACACCTCGCCACGAACAGGGTTTGAACTCATAACTTTAATAGTGATAGCCACTGATTGAATATATAAACATCCACTGTATGTATACAAAGAAAATTATATGAATTTACATATTAATGTTTTATTCATGTTATTGAATATGTTGAATATTTTGAAAATATATTTTGTTGTATTGCTATATCAGTGTATTAACTAAAAAATATCTACAGGTATATGTGCATGCAATTATTTTTATTATCTTGTTGAAATATTTTGTTTCTTTTATTTCAGGAAAGATTAAATGATGATTTAGTACGAGCTAAAAGAGAAATAGACACTCTAAGACAGCAGCTTGAACACTTGGCAAGGTAAATAATTATAGAACCAGTTGGTACCAGTTTTCTATGTTTCTGTGAACATGCATAAATGAATTGGCTAAAAATTAATTTCATACATTTTTGCTAGCCAAAGGTTAAAATCTGCATGCAAATTATTGCTCTTGGCTAGCATTGATGGATTTCTTAGTGAATATATTGTTTGTATCAAGTTTTTTAAGTTAATTTGTTTCCATAAAAAGCAAAATTCAAATACAAATGAATTGTGTTTCAAATACACCTCATCAATGTTAGCTTTGTAAACCTGTGATAACTGTTAACTAATATAAGTAAGATATGTTATGCTAATGAATCGCTTTGTTGTAAAAATTTACTGCATCTGTGGTGTAATGATTATCATGCTTGGCTCGTGTGGTAGACTGTGCGTTTTAGCCCCTGTTGGGTCAAACCAAAAACTATTAAATTGATATGTGTTGCTTCTCAGCATGAAGTAGTAAGAGAAAAGACTGGTTAGCTCGAAATCAGGATAATGTATCAGAGTAGAGCGACATGTCTACCTGCAGACTACTGTAACAGTGAGCTAGCACTGAGAAACTCAGGATAATGTATCAGAGTAGAGCGACATGTCTACCTGCAGACTACTGTAACAGTGAGCTAGCACTGAGAAAATCAGGATAATGTATCAGAGTAGAGTGACATGTCTACCTGCAGACTACTGTAACAGTGAGCTAGCACTGAGAAACTCAGGATAATGTATCAGAGTAGAGTGACATGTCTACCTGCAGACTACTGTAACAGTGAGCTAGCACTGAGAAAATCAGGATAATGTATCAGAGTAGAGTGACATGTCTACCTGTAGACTACTGTAACAGTGAGTTAGCACTGAGAAAATCAGGATAATGTATCAGAGTAGAGCAACAGAGCAACATGTCTACCTGTAGACTACTGTAACAGTGAGCTAGCACTGAGAAAATCAGGATAATGTATCAGAGTAGAGTGACATGTCTACCTGTAGACTACTGTAACAGTGAGCTAGCACTGAGAAAATCAGGATAATGTATCAGAGTAGAGTGACATGTCTACCTGTAGACTACTGTAACAGTGAGCTAGCACTGAGAAAATCAGGATAATGTAACAGAGTAGAGCGACATGTCTACCTGTAGACTACTGTAACAGTGAGCTAGCACTGAGAAAATCAGATAATGTATCAGAGTAGAGTGACATGTCTACCTGTAGACTACTGTAACAGTGAGCTAGCACTGAGAAAATCAGGATAATGTATCAGAGTAGAGCGACATGTCTACCTGTAGACTACTGTAACAGTGAGCTAGCACTGAGAAAATCAGGATAATGTATCAGAGTAGAGCAACAGAGCAACATGTCTACCTGTAGACTACTGTAACAGTGAGCTAGCACTGAGAAAATCAGGATAATGTATCAGAGTAGAGTGACATGTTTACCTGTAGACTACTGTAACAGTGAGCTAGCACTGAGAAAATCAGGATAATGTATCAGAGTAGAGCGACATGTCTACCTGTAGACTACTGTAACAGTGAGCTAGCACTGAGAAAATCAGGATAATGTATCAGAGTAGAGTGACATGTCTACCTGTAGACTACTGTAACAGTGAGCTAGCACTGAGAAAATCAGGATAATGTATCAGAGTAGAGTGACATGTCTACCTGTAGACTACTGTAACAGTGAGCTAGCACTGAGAAAATCAGGATAATGTATCAGAGTAGAGCGACATGTCTACCTGTAGACTACTGTAACAGTGAGCTAGCACTGAGAAAATCAGGATAATGTATCAGAGTAGAGTGACATGTCTACCTGTAGACTACTGTAACAGTGAGCTAGCACTGAGAAAATCAGGATAATGTATCAGAGTAGAGTGACATGTCTACCTGTAGACTACTGTAACAGTGAGCTAGCACTGAGAAAATCCAACTATGTGTGTTGGTCTAGTTCAAAGAGGACATCATCTCATCAAATATAGCCTGTTCCTGACATGACATAGCTGAAAAATTGCTCATTTGAAATTTAACAACAATCACTCTCATGTTCACTTGTAAAATTATGTTTAGACTAACGGTTAATTCTTAAGTTCTCATTACTGCTTTCAGGTTAGCAATTGATGTAGGAAAACAAATGTTTCCTCTTTAATAAGATTTTAATTTCTGTTGTATTTTATTTTTATAGGCCAGGTTCTGGGTATGTGTTACAGAGTCCTAGTGAAATATCACGACGGACACAGCGCGGCAGGGAGCAAGCTCTTGTTGAAGATCCCACGAAGGTAAGTATCATTAGATTAGAAATTCTGTGGGTTTGTTTTAGTACCTCTTCAGTCTACTCAATCATGAGTACTGGGTGTAACATGGATATGAAAATCTTTGTTTTTAAAAAAAAGAAATAAAATAAATGGAAAAAAAAATAGATTTTGAGAATTATTGCAATTTAAAAAAAGAATTTTGTTTGGTTGAAAGGTATGAAATATAGTGAAATTTTCTTGCTAAATATGAAAAAAGAGATACATTGATGTACTGTTTTTTTTTAAGGCTGGGGTAAAAACTTTGCTACTTTTTATGGAAATTGTTTATAAATTATTCATGTAGTTATTGACGTTGAAAGATGTGGTTAAAATATTTGTGTTACTGTATTGAAAAAAAATACTCCAATTATTTTTATTTCATAATGTAAATCAAACTGAACTCGACCATGGCTTATGTTTGTACGATGGTTTCTATGATTTTATTGACATTAATTTCAGGTGAACACTTTAAATGAACAGGAATGGGAGAAAATTCAGCAGCAGCACGTTTTAACCAATGTCCAGCTTGCATTTGATACCAGTGATACAGAGGAAGACAGCGAATCAGTCCTAGGGACGTTTGACATGTTGTCACCGAGTGGCCACACTGATGCCCAAACTTTAGCATGCATGCTTCAAGAACAACTGGATGCAATAAACAATGAAATCAGGTACAAACAGAAGAAAATACTGCTTGATGCTTTTGTTATGGCCATTTGCTTTTACTGTCCATATTTTTGTGGAATTTTTACAAAATATTTTAAAGAAGTTTCAGTCGACAAAGCAAAAAGAATTTTATTTTATTTGGATAAAGTTGTGTTTTGGAAAGGCTTAACTGAAATAATAGTTACTGTGTGATTTCACTATTTGGCTGTTAAATTTTAATTTGCATTTTTTATTGTTATTCATTCCACAATTTATTGGGATCACAAGTCCTTTACATAAAATTAAATTGCTTTTGTTCGGAGAGTTTTTATTTTTAACAGAAAATGTTTATTGAAGTTATCTATCTAATTTGAGCTTCATTTAGTTTTTATTTGTTTTTGCCATGCTCATCATTGAATAATTGCTTAATAAGTTTAATGATTATATAATTCAGCAATATCAATGGAAGGAGGCAATGGAAAGATCCTATTTACAAATTAAAATTATGGGTTGAAAAAAAAAACAGTCTTCTAAACAATTCTAGAAATCAATTGGTTTAGATTGGGGAAAACAAAGACAAAATTTTAGATTCACCAAATTCAAAAATACAATTAACTGTTAACCTGTCTTGGTACAGTCATTTTATATTACAGGGTTAAGCAAATTTATATAGATCCAATTAAATCTTCCCATCTTTTGAAATGATACAATAACAAAATTCCTGTGTCCTTTTATGTCGCAACTAAATAATATTATGAACACTTTTATGACATGTATGTTTATTTATTTGTTGTTGTTTTGTTGTTGTTGTTTTTTAGTTATCTTTTTATCTTAGTGTGTTTCTTCCACATACATCATCTCTCAAATTTATCCCCCCCCCCCCCCCCTCCTGGATAAGAAATGTTGTCCACAATTGTTTAGTTGTCATGCCTCAAAATTTAATTTGATTCTTAGATTTTTGGGAAAATATCCAAATTTGGGAACACATATTATTGGAATAAAGGGTTATGTCCCTTTATCATACTTGTTGACAAAACTAAGCCAGTAAGTTTGTGTTCCTATTTAACATACTTATTCTATTAATACCAGCTCTTTCATCATGGCACTGTGGTGTTGGTTTAGTTATCTTAAAGAACTGGAAGTTAGTGCTATCAAATTCAATGACTAACCCCCTTCATACTAAAAAAGATATTTCATTACAAGAGATAATTGGATAACTATTGAAAAGAAAGGGAGAAAAGACCACCCATAAACTACTCAAACAAGTAACTGTTTGGAAATATGAGATTTATCAGATCAATGTTGATGTCATTAAAAAAAAGAAATCAAGATTTAACCTCTTTTGCTTTTTTTAAACTTTGTATATAGACTGTATGCAATATTTTAAGGAGCCAAATAAGCTTGTTGGTCTAGTACTAAGCAGACGTCATCATCATCTCATTGAAATGTAACTTGTGCTCTCCAAGAAAGAGATGAACATTTGCTTAGTTAGCATTAAACAACAATCAATCACTATTTTATAGTAGGAAATATTTCTTATGATCTTTTCCAAGTTTTAAAATATATTTTAAAACAGGGTAGTGGCATGTAGCTTTCATTCTTTCAAACACCACATATTTTTGCTGAATGCTTTTCATGGACAGGAGATCCCAAACTGCACAAATCTCTGGAAGCTAACATAGACTTTCTGATCTTTTTCAGTGAAATTAACGAAAAAACAAATCCACGAGGGTAATTTGTAGTTCATAATATTATCCTTCAATCTTTGTCTTCAGTGTAATTAACAAGGGACTTAACTCTGTCTGTCTTGATGCTATAACATTCGGTATTGGGATAAATAGGCTTTTGTCTGAAAAAAAAAAAAGAATTTGTTAAGAAAACATAATCTTAGAATGAATATACTTCTCTAATATATTGGTAGATTTATTAACGAAAATTCATTCTAAATCATTTTCATAATGTAGTGGAAAAAATGTTTTCTTCACTTTACGAGAAAGATTGCCTACTGAGGAAAATAATGTAATAAGACAAAGATTTGCATTTAAAGCTAGATTCTTATTTAAACATTTGAATGCAAATTATTCATATCTATATGCATTGAAATTATATATGTAAATTTTTCCTTTCTTGTAGGAATTGAATATAAAAATTTGACTCTTGAAATATTAGATTTTATTTGTATTTTTTTTTTATTGGTTGGGGGGATTCATACATTATAAGATTTGTTAGGATAAGTGTTTGAGGGATAGGGGGTAGTAAGTTTATACATTATAAGAAATTTGGGGATAACTGTTTCCTTTGTCTTTTCTATATAATACACATTTATGATATATATAGCTTTTGTGGCTTCATAGTGATTATAACATGCTTTCTGTTTGTATCCTAACTTTTACTTTGTTTTAGTACCTTGCAGTGCATTCATTCATCTCTTTAAAGCTTTTTGCTAGAAACTAATTGCAACATTTCAAGCAAAAGGTGGCATTATCATCATATATTCTATTTTCTTCTCATATATCTATTATTTTTTTTGATATATTTCTTTTTCATGTTCTTAGGAGCAATGTATTTGTGGTTACCTTGTGTACACCAAGGACTTGTTGTACAGAGAATATATCGGATAAAAAAAATCACTGTAAATACAGGAGTAAGAGTTCATTGATGAAGATGAGACTTGAATATATCTTGTGCGAAATATAAGTGAATTTTTCTTTTGTGAATGAGTGGGTTGCAATAATATCAGATACATGCTATTTATATACACACTGATTTTAATGTCTTATATTTTTTAAGCTTACTAAAAACTGTTTCCAGCAAAATTTTAATTTTGATTTATTTCATGTATCATGTATGGATGTAGTATTTTATCATCACATCATATTGTACCCAGCTGTAACACAAATCTAGTCATTTTTCAGTCTCAAAATATCTGTCAATTCAGAATGTTGAAGCAAAGTACATGTAAGATGAAATCATCTTTATGAAGACATCATCATTATTATATAGGCTGAATTAGGGTTGATATCTTCACAAGCAACCAGAAAGCACCAAAAGAACTCACAAATCTACAAGAAGATATATTAAATTGCATTCTGAAACTCAATATATGAAGATAATGACACAAAAATAAAAATGTTTATATTTGATCCATGATGTAAATATTGGTGTACGCATGTATACCATTCCTGTCAACCTATATAATTTAGGTATGAACTACACGATTTTGATCCTCAATCCCATTCATAAGATTTTGATCCTCGGTCCCATTCATAAGAATTGGAATGTGGTTGTACATAACCTAATTATACCCCCGCTCCCCGAAGGGGGAGGGGGGTATACTGTTTTACCTCTGTCCGTCCTTCCGTCCGTCCAAGATATTTTTTGTCGCATTTTTCTCAGTAACTGTTGATGGCAGAAATCTGATATTTGGTCACAAGCATCATATAGGTATACCATATTGTGGGTAGCGTTTTTGGACCCGTCAGATTCCTACTTCCTGTTTGCCGACTTAGTTTGTCTTTATACACATTGAACATATATGCACATTTTTCGTCACATTTTTCTCAGCAACTATTGATGACAGAGATCTGATATTTGGTCACAAGCGTCATATAGGTACCCCATATCGTGGGAAGTGTTTTTGGACCCATCAGATTCCTACTTCCTGTTTGCCGATTTTGTTGATTTTTATACACATTTAACATACATTTGTATATGCACATTTTTCGTCGCATTTTTCTCAGCAACTATTGATGACAGGAATCTGATATTTGTTCACAAGCTTCATATAGGTATGCCATATTGTGGGAAGCGTTTTTGGACCCGTCAGATTCCTACTTCCTGTTTGCCGACTTAGTTGGTTTCTATACACATTGAACATATATGCACATTTTTCGTCACATTTTTCTCAGCAACTATTGATGGCAGAGATCTGATATTTGGTCACAAGCTTCATATAGGTACCCCATATCGTGGGAAGCGTTTTTGGACCCATCAGATTCCTACTTCCTGTTTGCCAAAGAGCGGGGGTATCATAGGTGAGCATTAGCTCACAGTTCATCTTGTTTTTGATAAAAATGTAAGGTAAAATAAATCTTCCTAAAATATTGTGTTGAATAAGAAGAAATGCTGATCATTTGAAATACGGCCTGTTTTATGTGTTTTAAATAACAATATGTTTTATAGAATAAGGAACGGTTACAAAAAAATATATTCACAAATTGTGAATGCAAAATTGATCGTCATGAATATCGTTTTGATTTGATTTGAAGATTTTCCAAGCTTAACTAGTATAATTTACATTTATGACTTTAAATTGGAAATAATTATATATATGTTCTGTTTTTTTATTTTTAATTGTAGAGTTCGTACACAGTATAAATTTGTGTTCCATTATTACTTTTTACCACCACGTTTGAATTAGTTTCATTTTTTAATTTGAATGCTTTAAAGAATCATGTGAAAGCAGATTTTATATAATATGCTATACTTTTTCTGATATCTGACAGAACACTTAGAGGTCATGTGCAGATGAACTCATGATCAAGCCAATGAAAACACTACTGTCAATTTTTTTACAGTGTCATTCAAGTTTTTTTTACCAGTGCATTGCAAACTTAAAGTTCAGATTGGTTTATTTTTTTAATAAGTATTCATATATGAAAGGTCATCTGTATATGACCTCTAATCAGGTGTTGTTGGATGTCAAGGGAAGCTTAGCGTATTATTACAGTTGTTGGCTTTTTTTATCAGATTGCATGTGAATACTGCTTATTTGGTTTTTTTTCGCCCTCAAACTACATAGGAAATTATCATAAATATTACAACAACTATGTGTAGAAATTGACTATGGGTAATGAGGACAGGATTACTTTTCATTCAATCGGTCCATTCTCATTCACACTTGTAATTAAGCTAAACAATAAACCTATTTTATACCATTACAGATTGATACAAGAGGAAAAAGAATCCACAGAACAAAGGGCTGAAGAATTGGAAAGCAGGGTAGGCAGTGGAAGTCTTGACGCTATCGCCAGCAGATGGCGTACATCTCCGCCCCTCAGTGGTAGCTCCACCCCTACACCCAGGACCATTCTGTCCCGAGATTACCTACAAAAATATCACACTGTAAGTCCTGGGGGCCAGTCAGCAATTTTCTAAATTTTTGGTGTTTTTCAACTTTTTTCTCCTTGCTGACTGGAAACATGTCGAAAACATGCTCTGTCATTTGAAATATTTTCAAATTCTCTAATATAAGTTTTTTGCTACTCTGTGTGTGCTATTTAAAGTTTTAGAATGCACATTTTATTCCTGTTATAGGAAGAGAGGTTTAGTTAAAAAGGGCCCAAATAATGGTTCAAATATATTTAGTCTAAACATGACACAATAATAATAAAAAAAAATTGGTAGTTTTAAAACCTTATATTTTGATTAAGCTTGTAAACTTGATAAATTGTACTATTTAACATTAAAGAATATAAAAAAAAAAAATAGTGATGAAATTCTTCCACTTCTACTTCTACCAAATACTAACCACCTTCAACAAGTTGAAGATTATGTCAGAAGTTGCACATGACAACTGAAAAAGGTTATAAGTAATCTAGCAATTAACTAAAATTTGTTCGTTCAAGATTTTGGGTACTTAGGTATCCCTATAGATTTAATCAAAATTTGAATATGCCAATCCAAATCTTAAGATCCCTGGGTGGATAGGAGAAAGTTCCTGATATTCAGTGAACCATAAATATTTTTGTTTATTTAATTGAACTTATTCCATTCTTTCACAGTTTTCCCATTAGAGTATCAAGAGCACTTAAATTTCTTTAATTTAAAGCGTTACTTTATTTGTGTTATTTTTTATTTCAATATGACGGAGCATGTTTTAACTTTCATTTTTATATATATATTTTTTTTTCGCATGACAGTGTATATTGCTGTTGTAATTTCTCAAAATTGTAACTTTGTAATCTTTATTTAGATGTGATATTCCCCCCATGTAATCAGCTACTATATATATAATTTGTATTCTATATATAGAAGTGGTATTTACCATCTATGTAGAAGTGATTTTTGTTAAATTTCTATTTTAGTATATCAAGCTATTTTTATATTCTGTCGTTAGAGTTATTTCCCTTTTCACCCTCTGGAGTTATTTCCCTTTCACCCTCTGCTGGCATATTGTTTTTTTTAATTATAGAAATTTAGTAATTGTTTTATTGAGCGATGATCAAACCTGTCACTGTCTGAACATCAGTTAGACTGGTTCCCTGCTTATAGCAAAAGGGTACCTGTATGTATGTTTAGGTAGGTAGGGACTGACACCATCATACTTAACATAATGTCTGCACAGTATCTCTGGATGGGACGAAATGTCAGAGTTCTCTTATTATTGTTGATGTTAAGTGCATGCTGGGGAAAAAAACCTGTCTTAATATATGAATATTCATGATCTATATTTAGTCATGAATATTCATATATCAAGACAGGTTTTTTTTTTTGTCTACAACATCAGTAACCCTTTGCTGATCCCTGTAATAAGTAGTACATCATCATCGATTATGGTTAAATCAATATAGACACTCAAATATTAAAAGGGTAGTTAAAAACAAAAAACAACATACTGGTAGTTCTCAAAATGAAAACATAATTATTGATGTATATTATTCATAATTTAATATCAAAGATGGAAACAGTCAAAATATATTATTATGCCACAATTATGTATTTTCAATGAAAGTACATTGAATTATTTGGCAAATGTCATTTGCTTTTTACCATGTAATGTTTACCTGTGTTGAAACAGAAACTGCTTGGCTCTGTCTGTCCATCTGTCCACTCCTGAAACACTGAGAGAGTACCTAGATTGTATAATCTGGAACTGCAACAGTTTTCTTTTAACATAATTCAAACTTTGCATAGTAAATGCATACATCTTGAAGGTATTTTGAGAAAGTTTTTATCAGATTTTTAATGTATAAACCATAAACATTTCCCCCAAATGTATGTTATTTTTAAACCCAGTGATTGACCACACTGTTCCCCTGTACTACATTCCTTGCAGACACATATTGTACACATATACAACCTTTCCCAAGCTGTGACAATTAAAATTCGGTCAGTGTTGTTCAATGATGAAGGTCTGAAGCAGACAGTAGCATAAGCAAACAATTATTATGAATGGTTTGTTGATGTGTTCTGCTCAAATTATCCAAAGAAAACACAAGATATACCGTAGATATGACAGGGTTTAGCTGTATATAACTGCACATTCTGCATGATTGTATAATATACTTTTAATTCTATAATCTCTCTTGTTTACATTGCATTCTTGTTTACATTGCATGAGTTAATTTATAATAACAATAACACTTTTCTAAACCTTCAGTTTTATTTGTTTTACTAGATAAACATCATATGCTTTGAATCACCTTTCCTGTTTCATTCGTATACTATTTTTTTATTAGAATTTTGTAATAATGACATTAGAATTTGTTCTGTTTCACTAATGAATAATTTAAAGGCCACTTCCAAGTTTAATATATATAGATTTTCATCAAGAATCAGTATGAAATGAGTAAAACACACAGTTTAAAACACTCAGTGTTTACAATGTCATTTTTAACTAAAAAGAAAATGATCTTTCGATTGAGTTATTTCCCTTTATGAATTTCTGGTTTTTAAATGAAATTTAATTTTGGCAAAATTTTCATACGGTTGGCAAGATGAAAATCTACAAATAAACTGGAAGTGTCCTTATTTATTGGAGATATTTCACAAATTCCATGTAAAAAATTGAATAGAATGATTATGATAAATTTTGCTAATTTCAAAATAATCAAACTGCCAGTATAGTCATATTCTTTATAATTTTTGTTTGTGAATTAGGAAAAAAATGGAATTGTCTTTTAATTCTTCGAGCTGTTTAAAAATGCATGTATATTTTCCCAGCTTATACTAACCAAGTGACTACAATCTTAACAGAAAATGTAAAAAAAAAAAAGAGCTGTTTAAAGAAGCATGCATACTTTCCTAGCTTATATTAACCAACTGACTACAATCTAACAGAAAATGTTATTTGTCCTTCACTATAGGCCCCTGCAGGAATGTCAGCATCACATCTATATACCTACTCTTCATCTAGTCCACAGTTAGCTACTGCCACCACAGCTGAATCTATTAACCAGGTAATTGTTGTGTCCTTAATCTGCTGATGTCAAGGGGTCATGAACTTGATATCAAGAGGTTGTGAACTTGATGTCAAGGGGTCATGAACTTGATGTCAAGGGTTATATGAACTTGATGTCAAGGGTTCATTTGAACTTGCCACATAAAATTTCAGAAAAGTTGGAATAAGATAATTCCAATAACATTTGTAACAGAATTGAAGAATGCTTATATAATCTAGTTTTAACTTCCTGTCAGAGTTACTCCCCATTATATAATTCTCTATTGTATATATTATTTCTCCTTCTCTAAGAAAGTTTTCATACTACTTAGAATTTCTAATTTCAATCATTGCTTTTACTAACAGAAATAAAACAAATCAATGTACATGAGATTGTTGCTTTTCATTATCATTTCACGATCAACATTAAAACAAGCTTATACCGGTATGACATGCTTATGTGATTTATGATTAGCTATTAAATTTGTATACTTTTATACATGTACACCAAAATAATTGTGTATATTATATATATTGAGTATTTTAAACACATATAAAAATATAAATTTCAAATCTCAGTTAAAAGAGCTGTTTAATTTCTGTTTAGTATTCTCCATGTACTTTGGTTTCCTCCACCAATTAAACTGACTCACAATATTACTGAAATATTGCATTAACCTCCCATAACCCTAACCCTACGCCTGTATAATAAGTGATTAACGATGTTTTTTAAAACGAGATGACTGAGAAACGTCCTCGAGTTTTAAAAAACATCTTTAATTATTTTATCGCTATGATAGTATGTTTATCAAGGATTTGGTAATGTGATGTCATTATAACGTCATATTAGAAAACAGCGATATTACTACTTGCGTCCTTGACAATGCTTAGCGATTAGCAATAATTGGAATCATCTCAGCACTTACGTGATATGAAATATATTGGTTTTAAACATCAAAGGGAAAATAAACAAAATAGCGATAACAAACCTTATTCCCAGTAATCTTGTACACAGTAGACTACACAGACAACTTGGTGACTGGAGATAATACCTCTCTATAAATGAGATGTTACAAATGTATGCCATTGTTTTTTATGTACCTTGCTGTTTAACAATATTGGTAGCATATTTTTGTGATAAATTATATTTATGGTAAATGTTTATTTTTATCATTTTAAAGCAGCAGTATAGTCGAGATGATTCAGCTGTGAACGAGGAATCCATGACGATAAAGTGTGAATCTAGTCCTCCAACTCCACGGTCTTTACGTCTGGATAGGTTAGCCACAGCAATAGCTCAAACATCCAACACGTCTACTGAAGACTCTGTGTTGTCTTCAACTTCTAAGTAAGTGCAAATATAGTTCATCTTATCATGGCTACAATAAGGGTCAAGAACGCTGTCTAAAAATAGATCTACTTTCGGTTTTAAGTGATCTGTGATTGATGCAATAGTAGTTACAATAATAGCCAAGAACCCTTTTCTAAAAATAGATTTACTTTATCTACTTTCTGTTTCAGTTGATTTTTAATGGATACAATAACAACACCATTACCAGTCAAGGGCTAGTATCTGAAAATAGATCTACTTTTTGTTTCAGTTGATTTGTAATGGATACAATAACAACACTATTAGGAGTCAACTATTATCCAAAATTAAATCTACAGTTGATCTGTAATTGATACAATAGTAATTCTAGTAAGAGTCAAGAACGGTTGTCTAAAAATATATCTACTTTCTGTTTCAGTCGATCTGTGATAGATACAATACAAGTTAACACAGCTAGTCCATTTAGTTCTACCAGTAGCAGTCAAGATTCCTTATCTAAAAATCAAAAGAAAAAAGGAATTAAAAGTTCACTGGGCAGTTTCTTTAAGAAGAAAGGAAAAACGAAGGAGGGAATGAACCGGGAAATGACTCCTATAGGTATGTACAGTGACATTAAATGACATCTAAATTTTGCGTGAATTTTTAGAATTAGAATAATCATAGAAATGTCATTATCTGATACAATGATTATTATTAATACACATTTTTAACATTGGTTAGAAATGTCTAGTTTTGAAGTACAATATGAAAATGTCTTTGCTTGAAATATATTTAAACTTGAATGAATTCCATCTGTTACAGAATGGGCTGTTGTGGCCGTGATCGCATGGTTGTTGGATTTACAACTACCTATTAAATCAGTTACTATCACCACTGATGTTGTGAGTTCGAATCTCGATCAGGTCAGTGGTTTTCTCCGGGTACTCCGGTTTCCTCCACGAATAACACTGACCACCACGATGTAACTGAAATATTGTTGAAATTGGCGTTAAACACCATAAACCCATAAACCAGAGTATCAAAACGTCTTGGATAATGTTCTTGACATACATATATATTGGACGGTGCTCCTTTCTTTATTTTTCATAATTTCAAATATTAATTTGTACAGAATGTAATAGATGGTATAGATTACATAATAAACTTGACATGTTTACAGGAGGAGGCTTTGGTGAGATGGGTGATGTAAGTGCTGGTGATGCTTTAACATTAGGACTAGGCCAATCTGAATATGATCGACGGAAGAAAAAGAAGTAAGTTAGAGTCTTTGTTCAGTAGAAAACAGATATGATTGTCAGAGTTGGTTTTAAATGGCTTTCAATTGGCTTAAGTACAAAACAATTGTTCATAATCAAAAGATTGGAAAGTTAAATAATTTAAAAGTCCATGTAAGCAAGTAAATCAGGAATATAAAAATAAAAGGACATCATCTTGTGTAATATCCACACATCTTAGCAGTTTATGGGTCATATGAAGTACAAATGGTGACCCCTCCAATCCCCATCCTATTTGTTGTTTCATTGAGACCTAACACTATAAACATCCATTTCAGTGTGGTATTCTGATATAACCATACATCAAAATATGGATGACTCACTTGAAATAATTTTATGTCACATCCAGGTAGTTGGATTTACAACTACCTGTGCAAAAAGTGCCTGTCGCCACTAAAGTTGTGAGTTTCGAATCCTGCTCATGGCGAGGTGTACTCGATACAACATTATGTGATAAAGTTTGTCAGTGACTTGCAACAGGTCGGTTGTGTTCTCCGGGTACTCCGGTTTCCTCCACCAATAAAACTGAAATATTGTTGAAAGTGGCATTAAGCACCATAATCAATCCAAACCATGTCGCATGCATAACAGATGATTATTATGGTACCAGTTATCTAAGAATACAAAATGTGATGAATGTATATATAATTGATATGTAAACCAAAGCTATTTGTAAGATAAACAAAGATACAAGTACTGAATGTACCATGTTATGTTTCAGACATGAATTATTAGAAGAAGCTATGAAGGCTGGTACTCCATTTGCTTTATGGAATGGTCCTACAGTTGTAGCATGGTTAGAGGTCAGTATAACCTTATTCTAGGTGCTAAGAATTGATTGTAGATTATTCCGTCAATAGATTTTCCCCCTTTTGTGTTAGGGGTATCAATTTTGATTTTGTCTCCATTTTTACAATTTTTTCAGTTAGATTTTGGAACAGGATGTGTGTTTTCTGTTTTTGAATATTCATGGATACATACAATATTTTAAGTAAATAAATTTTTGACTGCATCATACTGTGCAGTAGCCCCCTTTTTATAAGTCTGCTCCCACCAAAAGTCACCACTCCTACCAAACCAGATTTTAGATATGCTAAAATTCACCCTCAAGAGAGGTCACCTCTCTTACAAGACCAGATTTCAGATGCCCTAACTTGTCCCCCTCAAGAGAGGACACCACTCTTGTAAGACCAGATTTCAGATGAACTAATTTGCCCCCCCCCCCTTAAGAGAGGCCACCCCTCTTACAAGGCCACTTTTTCCATTGCAGAAGGCATGGTCTTGTAATTTTTATACCATATTTTGTGTATTATGTATACTTAAATCAATATAATTGTATTTTTAACAGTTATGGGTTGGTATGCCAGCATGGTATGTGGCAGTTTGTAGGGCCAATGTAAAAAGTGGTGCATTATTTTAAATCAATATAATTGTATTTTTAACAGTTATGGGTTGGTATGCCAGCGTGGTATGTGGCAGCTTGTAGGGCCAATGTAAAAAGTGGTGCAATAATGTCTGCGTTATCAGACCAGGAAATACAACGTGAGATTGGTATCAGTAATCCATTACATCGGTTAAAGTTACGACTAGCTATTCAGGAAATGGTCAGCTTAACCAGTCCATCAGCACCTAAAACATCTAGAACAGTAAGTCTTCAATGATCTTAACATTGCTTTATAATATAGAATTACAGTACAGTGGATAATGGTTTTTTTAAATGAGAAAGAAAAATATTACAATGATAGTGTTGCTAAATGATTTGGCAATGGAGCATATAAGATTATCAGACTTTTTGAAATTCGTCAGACCAAGCGGGCAGAAAATCACAAGGACCAGCAATACTGCCAAGTAGGCCGGTCCAGGTGTCCGACAAAATTTTTTGTTTGTGTATTTTGTTTTGCACCAGAAATCGGAAATGCAACTGGTATGCCGGAACGATCACGGTCAACTCGAAATTAGATTCTGCTTCAAATGACATTTACTTCTTAAACATGCAACTGTGTCCATGGTAATTCTATTAATCATTGTATTTTTATAGTTTAAACTGGCTGTGATGCATCAACGCGACCATTTCGTGTGTTTATATTTGAAAACATGGCGGGTCGGGTTTTTATTGTTCCCATCACTGATTCTGTTTAAATTTTAGAATTTTGTAAATTCCGGTCCTGCACAATTTCAGCGGGTCCTGCAGAAAATTATTGAATTTTTTTTCTCAAAAAGTCTGAGATTATTATACTTCAGTATATTTTTTCCAGTAGAAAATCTAGTGTAATATTTTGACTAATAAATCCTAAATTCCTTGTTTTCTCTATTTCACTGGTCATCAGTTTTTACTGATGGACCGGGGAAACAGAGATCTAGATCGCCAAAGCGCTTACGATATCGGTAAAATGACCATGATCTAAAACGTGTACGTGACGTAAGTATGTATAAAATGGCCACCGCCGGTGTGTGCAGTGGAACCATTCTGGCTGTTCATTTACAGAAATGTTCGCATTTATCAAATTTTTTTTGCATCGAGTTTCAGTATAATAAAACAAGTAATGGCTGCACTTGCGGTGAACGTCATAATTGTTCACCTTAAATGCAGGCATTAATTGTATAATGTCTTAGTAGAGTTGATCAGTGTTAAATGATAAGTTATTTTCCATTAAAATTAAAGATTCATAATATGATAGTCTTTTCAAACATATTAAAGAAAAATTTCAAAAGTAAGATATTAAAAAATGTGAAAAGTCATTGTCACTTGTACAGACCACTTCTCACCATCCACTAAGGTCTAGAAACTTGACTTTATTAGTTACTTGTATAATGTATTTATGGGTTCATTTTTTACAACTGGATGCTTAGTACATTAATGACAAACTATAAAAGCTGCACTGTAATGTAACTGCATCAGTGGTATAATGGTTAACTTGCTTGCCACAAGTGTGTGAGATCGTGGGTTTGAGCCCTGGTCCGGTCAAACCAAAGACTATAAAATTGGTTTTTGCTGTTTCTCCACTAATCATGCAGCATTAAGGAGTAAGAACAAAGACTGGTTGACTGTGTATAATGTGTCAGAGTGGAACGATATGTCTACCCGCAGACTGGTTGTTTAAGTGAGCTAGCAGTACAAAAATCCAGTTAAGCATGTTGGTCTATTATAAAGTGGACATCATCTCATGTAACTTGTTCTCACCACTATATGGCTGAAAAATTGCTCACTTTGTGTTAAAGAAACAATCATTCGCTAACTGTAATGTTCATCGTATCAAGAAGAAAAATATTGATGTTTTTATTTGTATTTTAGACGTTGGCGTTTGGTGATATGAACCACGAATGGATAGGAAATGACTGGCTACCTAGCTTAGGTCTACCTCAATATAGAAGTCATTTTATGGAATGTCTAGTAGACGCAAGGATGCTAGATCATTTAACAAAAAAAGATTTACGAGGGCAATTAAAAATGGTGGATAGTTTTCATAGGTAAGATTATGGCTATTGTAACCAAACCATGGAACGATAAGAATGTACAAATATTTGAAATTTGCCTTTATATTCAGAAATATTTATAGTATAATTACTATGCCGAATATCGAAATTAAATCATGCACATCATTGTTCTGTTGACTGAATTATTTTAGATATTTAAGATGTAAGAGTATATATGCTATTTATTACATAAATTTTACACTTGTTTGACGTTTTGAAATGGGAACTTGATTTTCATGGTCGGTACTCAATGTATGTATATTCGAATCTACAAATACACATGATCATTTATATTTACATGTAAGTACATAAGAATGACAATGATAAGAATCTCATTTATTTAAATGGAAATAGGGGGCTGTCGTAGTCGTGATCGTATGGTTCTTGGATTTACAACTACCTATTCAATCATTGTCGATCACCACTAAAGTTGTGAATTTGAATCTCGCTAATGACAAGGTGCACTCAAAATATTGTTGAAAGTGGTGGCGTTAAATACAATAACCCTAACCTTTAAATTGAAATAAGACCATACCATATACAACCGAACCAACGAAAATAAACGGAACCACAGTACTTTTAACAGGCATGATATATTTTATCTTATTTTCTCTGTTTTCAGAACAAGTTTACAGTATGGTATAAATTGTTTAAAAAGATTAAATTATGATAAAAAAGACTTAGAACGACGGAGAGAAGAGAGTGCTAATGATATGAAAGGTAAGTCAGAAGTTAATTAGTTTGTCATTGTATTGCTGTCATACATACCTGTTACTATAACTCTATATATAAGTAAGACATTTAACCAATACCTGTCACGTAGTAAATTTTGTTATTACCTTTCTGCATTAGGGAGGGGCCCATCTTCGCTAGCCAAGGGTTACGATCTGCTCCTCTCCTCTCCACCCTTGGCAGATTAAGTCAGAATTTGTAATTCCTGTGTATCGCCCTCTATCGGATTTATGAAGTTCAGCCCATTTGCATTACATCATTATCAACCAATGAGAACGGTTGTACTATTACCTGTTCGAAGGGATGTAATCTAAGACTTCAGTTAATTGAGCAAATGCTTTAAAAGTTTCTGTAAATATCATTCTTCTGTGTTTGGGGGGGGGGGGGCAAAGATTCATGACAAAGTCTACAGTTTTCTCCACATGTCGCCAATGTTTACATTTTTCTTTCTCTACATGTGATCGTTGCGTGATCTTTTGTTAGACGCATTTTGATTGGACGCAGCCACCCACTGCTGCATCGAATAGAAAACGATACCGTGAGGACCCGAAATTCCGACTTAATCTGCCAAGGGTGGAGAGAAGAGGAGTGGATCGTAACCCTTAGCTAGCGAAGATGGGGGGGGGGGGGGGGGGGTCGTCGTGGTTGTGTTTGTATGGTAGTTGGATTTACAACTACCTATGCAATCAGTGCCTATCACCACAATTGTCATTGACTTGGGACAGGTAGGTGGTTTTCGCCAGGTACTTCAGTTTCCTCCACCAATAAAACTGACTGCCACGATATAACTGAAATATTGTTGAAAGTGGTGTTAAACACCATAACCCTAACCCCTTTCTTGTTGAATGAAAATACTGAAAAGTTAACCTAGTACTATATTTTATGGTCAAAATGGTTATTTCCCATACACTTGTATATAAAACAAATTGCTCTTTAAAAGTAAAAAAAAACTATTTTGTTTTATAATTTAACACTGAATTATGAATGTGAAGGGAAAACAATAGTCTGCACATATATATCTAGTCCGAGATTCCTCTGCCGTCTGACAGCTTTTATGGACTTGCTGTAGCCGTGGGAAAATCATGCTGTAATGGAGTGTAACACCACTTTCTGAGGATAAGATGGTTATGAATGAATAGAAAAATGATTGGTGAAGCGATTTATATAAGGGTTTCTGATAGAAAATAAAATCCGATTGCCACGAAACGTGGAAATGTGCCGACCAAGAGTTGGAGAGGCAAATCTCGCTGTTTTCCGTATGTATAGCCCTCTGACGTTCCACGGCTACAGCAAGTCCGTAAAAGCCGTCAGACGGCAGAGGAATCTCGAACTAATATATATCTTCTTCTACCACATTAAAATGTTTAACTTGTTATAAAATTTACACTTGATTATCTCCCTTTTCTATTTCAGATTGTTTAGTATGGACAAATGAACGTGTTATAAAATTTACACTTGATTATCTCCTTTTTCTATTTCAGATTGTTTAGTATGGACTAATGAACGTGTTATAAAATTTACACTTGATTATCTCCCTTTTCTATTTCAGATTGTTTAATATGGACAAATGAGCATGTTTTAAAATTTTCACTTGATTGACTCTCGTTTCTATTTCAGATTGTTTAGTATGGACTAATGAACGTGTTATAAAATTTACACTTGATTGACTTGATTCTATTTCAAATTGTTTAATATGGACAAATGAACGTATTATAAAATTTACACTTGATTGACTCTCGTTTCTATTTCAGATTGTTTAATATGGACTAATGAACGTATTATAAAATTTACACTTGATTGACTCTTGATTCTATTTCAGATTGTTTAATATGGACTAATGAACGTATTATAAAATTTACACTTGATTGACTCCCTTTTCTATTTCAGATTGTTTAATATGGACAAATGAACGTGTTATAAAATTTGTACAGTCAATAGGACTTAGAGAATATGCAAATAATTTAATAGAATCAGGAGTTCATGGTTCACTGATAGCTCTGGATGAAAGTTTTGACCATAATGCTATAGCATTAGCTTTACAAATTCCTAACCAAAATCCACAGGTAAATTAATTTAAATACTAATCATTTTCCATTTCAGAAACCCCATCGGTGGTGTAACGGTTAGCGTGCTCGTCTCGAGTGAGATTGTGGGTTCGAGCCTTGGACAGATCAAACCAAAGACTACATTTGGTATTTGTTGCTTCTCTGCTAAACACACAGCTTTTATGGAGTACGAGCAAAGACTGGTTGACTCGGAATGAGGATAATGTGTCCGAGTGAATACGATACTCATACTTGAATGTTTTATAACCGTAAGGCCTAGTCTTGTTCAAAACAGATACTTAAAATTCTGCATTACACATTACATTATAAAATATGTTGTTACCATAATATGAGAAATTTCTCAATTTGTGAAAAACAATATTCACTGACTTACACTGTTATCTTGTTTATTCAAGATTTCTATATGATATTTTTCGTAGATCTTAATATTTATGATATTTTTGTGAATTGAAACATTTATAATATTTTCATGAATCTATATATAACTTTATATTTCAAGCAAAAACTTGAATAAAATATATAATGGTAAAGAGATGTTCACACGATTTTTATATTTACATGTATTAACAAAGGGGCCATCGTGATCGTATGGTAGTTGCATTTACAACTACCAATGCAATCGGTGCCTATCACCACTGATGTTCAAATCAGGTGAAATGTATTCGATACAACATTATGTGATAAAGTTGTCAGTGAATTGTGACAGGTCGGTGGTTTTCTCCTGGCACTCCGGTTTTCTCCACCAATAAAACTGATTGCCACAATATAGCAGAAATATTGTTGAAAGTGGCATTAAACACCATAGCTTAACCCAAATTCTGTATTAAACAAAATTTCTAAATGTTTCAGGCTCGTCAAATTTTAGATAGAGAATTTAATAATTTATTAGCAATGGGAACAGATCGACGGATAGAAGAGGTTAGTAAAACAAGTTTTGTATTTATTACATACATTTGGACAGATTCTGATGGTTTCTGTCTTATTGGATAGGAAGTGTCGTTGGTTTACAAAAATTATTTCAGATCTACATCTCAACAAGTTGTAATATTAAAAATAAAAACACAGTGAATGTCATTTATTAAGCCATTTTAACAGTTAAAAGGTAAAAAGATTAAAACGAATAAAAACAAAAAAGTAAGAATTTCCCAAATTTTCTACCAAAAAAGTCTTTGTTAAGGGAAAAATAAAGAAAAATTAACATGTATCTTGAAATTTTTTGTAGTCAGATTGTATGAAGATAGATTTTTTGAAGAAAAACCTTTGTGCTTTAACTTGTAGCATGAAATTTAAGAGTACAGTATACTACTCTAATATTTTGAGACATAAATGCCCAGTTTTAAAGAAATCCTCATTTGATCAAGAATATAATTTTGTTTGAAATACATGTAGAGCATTTTGTCCGTAGCTTTAATCAGTTATTACGTGCATATTTGTTTCGAATATGTCTAAACGTGATACCCAAATTGAAATGAATGGAATATAATTAAATTTGGGTATGTCTTAATGCTGTCAATATAATTAAAATTAGATGTTTGTTGTATCTTTCTTTTATTAAAAAAAATGTCGGCGATACATTAGCATGTAAAGTCGTCCCGTATGGTGTCACGTCAAGGTTCATATTATCACACGACCATTGAGTGATGAGCCTAACAATGAAAACTGAGTGCATGGTGAGAGATGTTGTCTGATTTGTCGATGATATGTTTGCTGTCTTGCATATAATTGGACAGTCAAAGGTGATTGAATGGTCACCTGACATGACCCCAAACGGGATGCCGTTATAAATTGGTGTATTGCCAAAAAAATTGAAGACCAAAGATACAACAAACATGTAATTTTAACTAGATTGTAATACTGTATGATTAGTAGACTAGAGTATTATAACTTGTTTTTTGTCTAAGTTTGATATCTAAGTTTTGCTTGTTTTCAGAAAAAATCTAACAAAGGTGAGAACACGACATCAGTATAATATGCTTTTACTGACTCTTTCTATGGTCAATTTTAGCCTAAAAATGTCTTCATCATTGTGTCAAATAAGATCATGTGAAACAGAGAAATTGTCTACGTCAGCTCACTCTTGTACGAGTACCGTTGATTTTATTTTTGGCAGTCCAGTAACTTTTTTTCCGGACAGACATAAAAAAAGGGGGGAAGTTTTATGGACTGTATATTATTTAAGGCTACTATTCATTTAGGACATACTTTCTACATTGGGAAAGGCAATTTTAAAACACTTCTATCAAAGAGTCTTTGAAAATGTAGATATGAATTAATATTTACCTTGAAAGTGGTGTATTTGGTGTTTAACACCAATCAATCAATCAATCAATAAAACCCTTTATTTTACATGATCTTACGATTTGAGCCTTTCCTTCCATTAACAAGAGCAGTCGATTAGACAGCTACATTGTATCACTGTTGCCAGTTTCTCTCACCTTTTGTGGAAACTTTGGTTGCAATCCCAAATTTTTCTCCTTACTAACAATTTGCTAGCTAATCAGTATTATTTCTTTTTCAGCAATAAATAGGTTGTTTGACTCTCATTAGATCTAACTATAGCTAAAATCATTATGACTAACACATGCAAAAACTATCACATTATTTTATATTGCTATATGGGTTATTTTCCCCTGCCATTAGGCATTGGGGGTGGGGGGAAGGGGTGCATCAAGTTTTAACAATGTCTAATTTTGCACAAGATCAGGGAACATAAAAGGAAGGCCAAGCTTGATTTCAAATTTTACCACTTTTTCCGTTCTGGAGTTATGCCCCTGTTTACTTATTAGAAGCAGAGGTATCTGTGTCCTATGAACATGTTCTTCCATTTTGTTTGATTGTTCACACATTAGGGGCTGTCGTGGCCGTGACCATTTGTTTGATTGTTCACACATTAGGGGCCGTCGTGGTCGTGACCATTTTGTTTGATTGTTCACACATTAGGGGCCGTCGTGGTCGTGATCGTATGGTAGTTGGATTTACTAATACCTTTGCAATCTGTGCCTATCACCACTAAAGTTGTGAGTTCAAATCCTGTTCATGGCGAGGTGTTTTTGATATAACATTATGTGATAAAGTTTGTCAGTGACTTGCGACAGGTCGGTGGTTTTCTCCGGTTACTCTGGTTTCCTCCACCAGTAATACTGACTGCCACGATATAACTGAAATATTGTTGAAAGTGGCATTAAACATCATAACCCCTGTTCATACATTGTTGAGGCTACAGGACTTTTAGGTCATGCTTTCTTCTCAATAACTTTCATCAATGAGGGTCAAACAAATTGTTTTATTACCAAGTTTGACATCAGCATGATCACATTTTACGCTGGCATGATATATGATCCAGCTTTAGTCATTTTTATCAAACCTTGTTTTTTTTTTAATGTAATTTTTATCCCAGTGTGCAACACAAGTTGCTTTGTGTATTATTTGGTGATGTTGTAATAAATCAGAGTTTGATTGAGCACACCTATTTTGATTTTATGTGTATCGTGTATTTAGACTTTTCAAACTTTCTACTTAGACTTCGTAGGCTTCACAAAAACAGAAATAGTTTTGTCTTTATACTTCGTTAGCTTCCATAGAAACAGAAAATAGTTTTGCCATTGTACTTCATAAGTTTCCATGGAAACAGAAAATAGTTTTGCCATTGTACTTCATAAGTTTCCATGGAAACAGAAAATAGTTTTGCCATTGTACTTCATAAGCTTCCATGGAAGCAGGAATTGTTTTACCTTTATACTTTGGAGGCAGGAATAGTTTTGCCTTTAGATTCATTTAGATTGGCTTACTGATATATCTGGCTAGAATAAAAACATATAATTTGTATACTCAGATTGTAGAGTCAAGCATTCGGGAACAAAATTGATGGACAACCTTCAGTTAAATCGAGCTATCAAGTATCGTAAAAACAAATTAATAATGAGCATATAACAAGGGATTTATTCAATTTGTCCACTGTTGTCCAAAAAATGCATTTGTATCGTTTAAATTCATTCTTGTATTATAAAATTTATTTAATATCAGGTTCATTGTTGAGATAATGTAAACAATCCTAAAATGTTTTGTTACATTGCTATAATGTAATTTTTTGAGAATTTAAATCTGAAATTGAAATCAACTTGGCTCCTTTGTATGGAAATTATTATACATGCATTTCTAAATTGATATTACGTTTAAGGACAGAAATAGGCCCCAAAAAAGTTTCTTTCAGTAGCCACTGGAATGAGAGAGATTTATTAGGAAAACATTGATTCTTTTATCTAATTTCCTGCAATATGTTTTAGGGTGAAGGTGGAAAACTACGGAGAGCTCCATCATGGCGGAAGAAATTCCGCCAAAAAGATAAAAGTAAGGACAGCGAGGATGAGGCAGAACCCACAGAATCTCAATCACCACAAAATCCACGCCGTGGAGCTGAGAGTTCAGCTGAATGGAGAACCACGGAAAATGGGCGGACATTTTCACAATAGGACATAATTGATATTTGACAATAGAATTTTAATCCAAGACCAAAATTATTGATAAAAAAGAGTCATTTATTCATTTCAAGTCTATGTTGTTGTCTCTATGAGTTTAGATAGGCAAAGAATTGTTGTGTCACCATTTTTCTGTACTAAGCCTTATGGGATAGATTGTCTCCTAAACATCAATGTCATCAACTTGTTCTCGGAAAATCATAGCGAAAAATACCACTCGTGGTCTTCTTTTCTCTAAAATTTCAATGCATAATTTTGACCGTGGGTTTTGTTCATATACAAGTATAAACCAAAAAAATATGTTTTATTTTTAATTTAGTTTCTATATCTGTAAATCCTAATTATCGGATTTCTGTGTTTATTATTATATTTTCTTCATAATTTATGCAAAATGTATTTGGAATACAATTTCTTGCATATTTCATGTTTTTTGAACTGCCAATTTCTACACTGAAATCGAAACTAGAAAGATCATATGTAGACCAGGAAGTTAAAAGGCTGTGATTAAATTTTTAAATTCAGGAAAAAGATAAATATCATTGAATTTCAACAAAGTCATAACCAAATTTATCATACATTGAAAAAAAATCCATTGCATTATATATTAATAACTGCCAAAAATTATCTGACAGCTTATTTTTCCATGAAGAAAAAATAGATTAAAATTGGATAATTCCCAAATATTGTCTGTGCTATAACAGATATGACCAATTAAAAATGTAAAAGAAAAAGAAAGTTAAATGTGTTATGACCTGATAAAAATATACAAAAATAATTGGAGATCTTAATGAGATTTACTTTATATATAAGAATGGTTTTATATTCATTTTCAAATCTTTGCCATTTAAAATCAAATTGTATGACAGATAAATTATTACTGAAATTAACAAAGTACATGTAATGATTTTATGATAATTTTATGTAAAAAAAAATAATAGTAAATCACATTTATATCAAATATTAAAAATGTAAATCAGCTGAGCAGAAAGAAAGGTGGAACGTATAAACTTTTCATAACTGAATGACAATAGATCTTAATATTAATTATGGACATATTTTTTTTCTCTTGACGAGCACAATGAACTATGGCAATACAATTGTTTGATCATTTGGTCATATTCGAGCTTTATCATTGGTTGAATTCTTATGCATAATTAATTAGTAAGAAGTGCATGGTTTTCTTTCTGTATAATCTCAAACCTTTTCAATATTTCGGTTTTAAATTGACATTAAAAATTGTGCTGATATAATATTTGATTGTTCAGGTTTCCAAACAAGATTGGGTTTTGTGATATTAAATTTCTGTTGTAGCACAGACACATTTGTTATTTAATAACACTAATGCACATTAATACTAACTAAGTCATGATATCAAGTTTAGATAGTAGAAACCTGTATTTAAAGGACAGTCTTTTACCGAAGTTTAATGTTCTCTTTGTACAGGTTTTTTTGAAGTAAGGTAAGAAATTGTATGATTGTGTATTGAACACAAAAGATTTGTTAGCAATAATTTGTTTTCTTCAGGATTTTATTAGTTGCATTTACTTCATATTTTAGGAGATCAAGAAACATTATATTACGTGTAGAACACATTTGATATTACTCAATTGTACAGATAGTATGTAGTAGAAATTTGTATGAGTGCTTTTACCCACAATGCCATGACACACATCATAGTCATTTGAATGGTTTTTTTGCAAAATCTAAGTCATTAAAAAAAAAATTTTATCCCTTTTATTTATTGTAAGTAGAAATTTTTGGAAATTTGTAAGTCTTGAGTTGAAATTGAATTGTTAAAGTGTATCATTTTTTCTTTAATGGTGATTTTGAGATTTTATTTTCGGAAAATTTGCTACAACTTCTTAAATTCAAGCCACTTTCATTTTATTAGAGTGTTCAAAGTTTTAGTTTTAAAACTTCCCACCTATGTTTGGAATTACAGTGACGGGAAAAAAATGTCATTTAGAAAATAAAACAGTAAAATGTCTGGCTTAATAGTCCCAACATTACAGCTACAGTTTGACCTTTTGTTTCATTATGTGAGCGAGTTAATACTGTCTGTGATGTATATTTTATCTGTGATTAGACATGGTTGATAGTAATCAGTTATATTGATATAAACTATAAATAATTGTACAGTATACATGGTGTGTGTTTGCACATTATTGTCATAATTTTTTTGTACCGTTCTATGTAAAAGTATGCCAAATCCTGTCTGTTAATACATTCATAATGATTTTGATTTTTGCCCTTCAGTTATGGAAAGATATTTCCAGGCATAAATAAACGGAAAGTCATCAATATTTACAAGCCATGTTAATAAAATGATTCTTTATATAGAATTGTCCACTGAAAATTCTCCTTTTTGCACAATATGTGTTTAAATCCTGAACAAATTGTCAGTTTTTGTTTTTAAAGAGGGCATTTTACCTCTTTTTGGAAAATCCTAGATGCAACCCTGATTGAACAAAGATTAAATGCCCCCTCCCTCCCCCCTCCCCTTTCTACTGAAGGAGGCATATTGTATTCGTCATATCCTCCGACATGTTAAATGAGAATTAATTATTATATGAAGATTCACTTATCATTATGGCTATTTGTTTCAATCATTTATAAAGGTGTTAATTGCTCATTTTGACTAAGAATATTCCATAAAAAAAAATCACACAATTAATTCTGCATTTAAAATGGGAATTGCAAGGCATCTTTCTCAAAAGTTGAAAGGGTGTGTAGAGGTAGGGGACATTTGCTTTTGTTTCAAAAATAACATTTAATTTTAATCAGATTGGTTTTTACAGAGGGGTAATTTATTATGATGAATGCATTTGTTAGATTTCTTCATCATTTCTTACAAAACTGAAGTAGGACATTTTTGACATTTCATACAGAATTTTTTTTTTTTTTTGGGTGCTATATAACATTTTACATCTTTGGTTGTGCCTTCCAAGGAAAACTTGGTTGTGATCCATATCTTCATTATTATAAGTTCTAATCGTTAGCATCAAGAAAAATAGCTATACAGACATTACATTACATTACATTACATTACATTACAGATTTTGCCTGGAGTATTCCCAGCTTATAGTTGACTTAAATGTTTGATAGCATTTCAGGCTTTCCCTTTGTTTGTAGTTAAAACTTGAAAGTCTGCTATGTGACCAATACTGTTGTAAATCTGATCCATCGTAAAATTCTCAAAATAAAATAGAGATGAAGGAAATTTTGATTTGTAGAAAATGAAATAAAAGTGATTATTGGTAATTAGGACATTTTTCGTTTGATCTCACTGAGAGATATTGTCAGTATCAACAAGAATTGTCCATGATACTGAAAATTATAGGTCAGTGTGACATGAAATAGATTATGACATTACTGATAAAAACAACAGCTGTTTAACAGGTTTCTATATACATTATCTCTGCAATCACAACTTACCTATCAGACATTCTGTGATACTAGTGATAATGTATGTATCAACCTTCAAAACTACTGTTGTTTTATATAGATATATATATATAGTAAATACCTATTTAATTGAGAAGAGCTAGTTATAATATATTTCTGTAAAACACTTGTAGATCTCTTTCTCTATTTATCACTGTGACCCATTGCCAAAGAATATTATTAACAAGATCATGGTTGTACCCATGTGCTACATTCTGACCTTGTTATATCAAACCACGGTAAATTATTATTGTTACATTTTAAAGTAAGATTACAGTGATAGGTATAAGTTTATAGCATTTCCATACAAAACTGCAGTTATTCTCTATCTAAATATAAACAGTTTATATCAATTTTATCAGTCATATTAAGGAATTCTTATAACAAGATTTCATGTCAAATTGATTAACCAAAGTCAACACACATTTATCACTTTGTTGTCAGTAGCTTTGACATATGACATTTATGCTTTGAAGTTAGATATAATAGTATATTATTTGGTTTCCTTGCGTTAGACGAGACCTGAGTGGTTGTTGACTTCTAGCTACAAGCCTAACGCCACTGATGTGGGCTCGTGTCCCAATACCAACCCACCAGAGTTAAGGTTCTAGACACCTATTCTTTGCTGGGGGATTCCACTGATCACAATCTAGGCTTTCCTTCCCCCCAACAAGTCTGGTAGTTGTGATATAGCTGAATAGTTGATAAAAGTGAAAATACTGTAGTTTAAATAAAAGTATAAGAATTTTATTATATTGGAATACAGATCAAGTTGTTGACCTAGAATTTGATTTGTTTTAAACCATATTGGTTTGAGAGAGTGATATTCTTAAGGATCTGTAATGAAGGTAAAACACATTCATATATTGATTCAACTTTGATTTTGAATTATTATAATGGTCACATGTCACGTATGTTGTGATATTGGTTATTTCAATTTAAAAAAAAACCAGTCATATACTGTTTCAACTTTGATTTTGAATTATTTTGAATTATTATAACAGTCACATGTCGTGTATGTTGTCATATCATTGGTTATTTCAATGATCTTGATGATTATGATGTGCAGTCATGTGTAATTGTGTGGGCTGTGTATGTGTGTATGGCAGATGTCATGTAAATGCTTCATTTTTAACGTCATATTTATTTCTTACCAGATTGTACTTATAATAAACTGTATAGCATGTCTCAACATATGCAAATACAGTGACTCAAACATTGTTATCTTATATTTCTGCCTCATTATCAGTATGATGAACACAATCTAATGTGTCAAGTTATTTACACACCTAGGTTTTCTTACATCATGTATCAATTAATTTTCCAGTCTCTGATTACTTTTTAGCATGCTCGTCTCGAGTGCGGTATATCGTGGGTTTGAGCCACAGTTGGGTCAAACCAAAGACTATGAAATTGATATTTGCTGTTTCTCTGCTATGCATGCAGCATTATGGAGCAAGAAAAGAACTGGTTGGCTGGGAATCAGGATAATGTGTCAGAGTGGAACGACAATATCTACCTGTAGACTTGTTTCAGTGAGTTAGCACTATGAAGACCAACTACCGTAACCATGTTAGTCTAGGACAAAGTGGACATCACCATCATCTCATAGGAATGTAACTTATTCTTGCCATGATATAGCTGTGAAATTGTTCATGTAGCATTAAACAACAATCAATCACTCGTTCACTTCATATAACCTTCCATCTGATGACACCTTATAGATTTAGAGTGCTATCATAGGCTTAGGTTGGTAGAATGGTACCGATTCATATGTAGGTACCAACTTTATTGACATCTTGTTAGCTTACTTGGTCCAAAGAATCATGCGCACTATTGTCATCACTTGCATTAGTGGTCTTGTATTTTTCTCTTCAGTGGATATCCTCAAAATGTTTATTTTTTGTGCAGATCAAAAATTCAATTAATACGATTTTGTTGTTTGGGCCTCATAGCTCTGTTGTTCATAAACTAGTGTGTGGTCAAATTGATGTAGATGTACCTTGGAAAGTCATCAACAAGCTGACTGGCTTTCTTCTGTTTGATAATTAAATAAATAATTTTATAATATGCACAATAGAATAAAATGAAGAAATAAATACCACACTGTTGGAACAGAGGTAAAATTGATACATCTAACAAATACATAACCACTCGCTTGGATTGGTCAAGGCAGTTTAATGAAAAGTGGTGGGGCTAGAACTAGTTTTATGGCTCCAAAGCTTCAAATATTTAGCAAGCTAGGTTTAAAAGGATGCAATGAGCAAATGTAAAATACTTTTGTAGAAACAAAGTGATAGTGATAATTCTCTAGTGATCTTGTCGCTGTAGTCCCAAGGGCAAACTTAAACATTGCTATTTATTATATTATATGTGATAAATATATCCATGCCAGGTAAAGTTGGAGACCTAGATCTAATTTTAAGAATACAATAATTGCTCTCTTATAAGGCCATCTCTGCAATGAAAAAGTGAACTTGTAAGAGGTGTGACCTTGCTTGAGGACAATTTACCAGTATTTTACTATCTTGGTGCATCAAAAATCTTGCTTGATAAGAGGGGTGACCTTTAGTAAGAAGAAGACTACTGGATATCAATGTGACAATATACGGGCCGTTGTGGTCGTAATCATATAGTAGTTGGATTTCTCCAGGCACTGGTTTCCTCCACCAAGAAAACTGACCGCCACGATATAACTGAAATATTGTTGAAAGTGGCATTCAGTACCATAAAACCAACCAAACCAAACCATCAATGTGACGATACATGTAAATTGTATTGGACCCCATGTCGTTAGTTCTTTTGAAAATCTAGATATGTGTGCTGTATATTGATGCACTCTATTCACGAAGACAATCGTAATACCATCTGAAAGCTAAAAAAAATTTCCATTGGCATTGATCCAACATATACAGCTCAAGGACTAGTGCACTAGGATGTTATTTGTTTAATTACCTTGTACACCTAATGTAAATAAATATCTTGGTCACCAAGTGCTATTAGTTTAAATACCTGGTACATTGTATATAAATTTAAATGTCAAGGTCACCTAGCCACTGGGTGCTTTTTTCCCTGAATGTTTTTTTACACCGAAAAAAAATTTCCAGACTTGTTGGATTCAAATTCAAAATACGTGGGCAAATATATATTTAAATTTATTATCGGAATACTTAGACCCTCCTTGACCTTGAAGCAATCGTACGTGCAAGATTTAATTTGCATATCACAACGATGATTCGTGATATTTATAATTGCCATTACTAGTTCTTAAGAAATGTATATCTTTAAAATTTTCCCCTTGTTCCAGCTTTTGAACTCCGTGGATTAGATCCCAATGATCTTTTTTCGTACAAATCTTAATCTACATATTCTGATAAGTATTGTAAGTTTGTGCACCAATATTGCTTCCGTTTCTAATGTAAATATCATCTGTTACAGCAAGCTCCCACCTACAAAATATTGTATCTGTTGCTGACATTTTGCCCCAATTTTCTTTTGATACCAAATTTATACAGAGAAACATTTTTGTCACAATGTAGTCGCCATCGGAATCGTTGGGTGTACAGACTTATAATATGGTACTATAACAATGATGCTATATAGTAAATGTTGTAGTATTTCTTTTGCAATTGATCAAATTCCTCCTAAGGAGAAAATTAAAATGAGAAATTACAGATCGAAGTGCTTGCCTAGGTGATAGAGAATTTGACATGAACATAGACACTTTTGAAGTCTTGTCAATTGTTTAAATTGCAACTTCATGGAAAAAGTGAGATTGTTGTTTAGTGCCAAGTAAGTCATTTTTCAACTATATCATGGCAAGGACATGTTGTATATTGATGAGATGATGATGACGTCTGCTCTGTACTAGACCAACATGCTGGGTTAGATTTTTATAGTGTTAGCAGAGAAACAACAAATAACAATATTATAGTGGTTTTACTCCATTAGGACTTTAACCCACACTCTACCACCCTGGAGGCAAGCACGCTAACCATTATCACCCTCAATGTGGTTCCCACGAGAGAGGCAGATCATTATGTGTAATAAAACTTAGTGCTCATAACACATTTCTGGAATAACCTTCATCAATTATCCTCAAAGTAAAAAGATTGGAAAGCCAAATAACTTGAAAGTATTTAGGAGCAAGAAAATCAAATGAGATGGCTATAATCGGCTAAGGTTACTTATCAAAGGGTCTAAACATGAGATGGCCATACTCGGCTAAGGTTACTTATCAAAGGGCCTAAACATGAGATGGCCATACTCGGCTAAGGTTACTTATCAAAGGGTCTAAACATGAGATGGTCATACTCGGCTAAGGTTACTTATCAAAGGGTCTAAACATGAGATGGCCATACTCGGCTAAGGTTACTTATCAAAGGGTCTAAACATGAGATGGCCATACTCGGCTAAGGTTACTTATCAAAGGGTCTAAACATGAGATGGCCATACTCGGCTAAGGTTACTTATCAAAGGGTCTAAACATGAGATGGCCATACTCGGCTAAGGTTACTTATCAAAGGGTCTAAACATGAGATGGCCATACTCGGCTAAGGTTACTTATCAAAGGGTCTAAACATGAGATGGCCATACTCGGCTAAAGTTACTTATCAAAGGGCCTAAACATGAGATGGCCATACTCGGCTAAGGTTACTTATCAAAGGGTCTAAACATGAGATGGCCATACTCGGCTAAGGTTACTTATCAAAGGGTCTAAACATGAGATGGCCATACTCGGCTAAGGTTACTTATCAAAGGGTCTAAACATGAGATGGCCATACTCGGCTAAGGTTACTTATCAAAGGGTCTAAACATGAGATGGCCATACTCGGCTAAGGTTACTTATCAAAGGGTCTAAACATGAGATGGCCATACTCGGCTAAGGTTACTTATCAAAGGGTCTAAACATGAGATGGCCATACTCGGCTAAGGTTACTTATCAAAGGGTCTAAACATGAGATGGCCATAATCAGCTAAAGTTACTTATCAAAGGGTCTAAACATGAGATGGCCATACTCGGCTAAGGTTACTTATCAAAGGGTCTAAACATGAGATGGCCATACTCGGCTAAGGTTACTTATCAAAGGGTCTAAACATGAGATGGCCATACTCGGCTAAGGTTACTTATCAAAGGGTCTAAACATGAGATGGCCATACTCGGCTAAGGTTACTTATCAAAGGGTCTAAACATGAGATGGCCATAATCAGCTACGGTTACTTATCAAAGGGTCTAAACATGAGATGGCCATACTCGGCTAAGGTTACTTATCAAAGGGTCTAAACATGAGATGGCCATACTCGGCTAAGGTTACTTATCAAAGGGTCTAAACATGAGATGGCCATAATCAGCTAAAGTTACTTATCAAAGGGTCTAAACATGAGATGGCCATACTCGGCTAAGGTTACTTATCAAAGGGTCTAAACATGAGATGGCCATACTCGGCTAAGGTTACTTATCAAAGGGTCTAAACATGAGATGGCCATACTCGGCTAAGGTTACTTATCAAAGGGTCTAAACATGAGATGGCCATACTCGGCTAAGGTTACTTATCAAAGGGTCTAAACATGAGATGGCCATACTCGGCTAAGGTTACTTATCAAAGGGTCTAAACATGAGATGGCCATAATCAGCTAAAGTTACTTATCAAAGGGTCTAAACATGAGATGGCCATACTCGGCTAAGGTTACTTATCAAAGGGTCTAAACATGAGATGGCCATACTCGGCTAAGGTTACTTATCAAAGGGTCTAAACATGAGATGGCCATACTCGGCTAAGGTTACTTATCAAAGGGTCTAAACATGAGATGGCCATACTCGGCTAAGGTTACTTATCAAAGGGTCTAAACATGAGATGGCCATAATCAGCTACGGTTACTTATCAAAGGGTCTAAACATGAGATGGCCATACTCGGCTAAGGTTACTTATCAAAGGGTCTAAACATGAGATGGCCATACTCGGCTAAGGTTACTTATCAAAGGGTCTAAACATGAGATGGCCATAATCAGCTAAAGTTACTTATCAAAGGGTCTAAACATGAGATGGCCATACTCGGCTAAGGTTACTTATCAAAGGGTCTAAACATGAGATGGCCATACTCGGCTAAGGTTACTTATCAAAGGGTCTAAACATGAGATGGCCATAATCAGCTAAAGTTACTTATCAAAGGGTCTAAACATGAGATGGCCATACTCGGCTAAGGTTACTTATCAAAGGGTCTAAACATGAGATGGCCATAATCAGCTAAGGTTACTTATCAAAGGGTCTAAACATGAGATGGCCATACTCGGCTAAGGTTACTTATCAAAGGGTCTAAACATGAGATGGCCATAATCAGCTAAGGTTACTTATCAAAGGGTCTAAACATGAGATGGCCATAATCAGCTAAAGTTACTTATCAAAGGGTCTAAACATGAGATGGCCATAATCAGCTAAGGTTACTTATCAAAGGGTCTAAACATGAGATGGCCATACTCGGCTAAGATTACTTATCAAAGGGTCTAAACATGAGATGGCCATACTCGGCTAAGGTTACTTATCAATGGGTCTAAACATGAGATGGCCATACTCGGCTAAGGTTACTTATCAAAGGGTCTAAACATGAGATGGCCATACTCGGCTAAGGTTACTTATCAAAGGGTCTAAACATGAGATGGCCATACTCGGCTAAGGTTACTTATCAAAGGGTCTAAACATGAGATGGCCATACTCGGCTAAGGTTACTTATCAAAGGGTCTAAACATGAGATGGCCATAATCAGCTAAAGTTACTTATCAAAGGGTCTAAACATGAGATGGCCATACTCGGCTAAGGTTACTTATCAAAGGGTCTAAACATGAGATGGCCATACTCGGCTAAGGTTACTTATCAAAGGGTCTAAACATGAGATGGCCATACTCGGCTAAGGTTACTTATCAAAGGGTCTAAACATGAGATGGCCATAATCAGCTACGGTTACTTATCAAAGGGTCTAAACATGAGATGGCCATACTCGGCTAAGGTTACTTATCAAAGGGTCTAAACATGAGATGGCCATAATCAGCTAAAGTTACTTATCAAAGGGTCTAAACATGAGATGGCCATACTCGGCTAAGGTTACTTATCAAAGGGTCTAAACATGAGATGGCCATACTCGGCTAAGGTTACTTATCAAAGGGTCTAAACATGAGATGGCCATAATCAGCTAAAGTTACTTATCAAAGGGTCTAAACATGAGATGGCCATACTCGGCTAAGGTTACTTATCAAAGGGTCTAAACATGAGATGGCCATACTCGGCTAAGGTTACTTATCAAAGGGTCTAAACATGAGATGGCCATACTCGGCTAAGGTTACTTATCAAAGGGTCTAAACATGAGATGGCCATACTCGGCTAAGGTTACTTATCAAAGGGTCTAAATATGAGATGGCCATAATCAGCTAAAGTTACTTATCAAAGGGTCTAAACATGAGATGGCCATAATCAGCTAAGGTTACTTATCAAAGGGTCTAAACATGAGATGGCCATACTCGGCTAAGATTACTTATCAAAGGGTCTAAACATGAGATGGCCATACTCGGCTAAGGTTACTTATCAAAGGGTCTAAACATGAGATGGCCATACTCGGCTAAGGTTACTTATCAAAGGGTCTAAACATGAGATGGCCATACTCGGCTAAGGTTACTTATCAAAGGGTCTAAACATGAGATGGCCATACTCGGCTAAGGTTACTTATCAAAGGGTCTAAACATGAGATGGCCATACTCGGCTAAGGTTACTTATCAAAGGGTCTAAACATGAGATGGCCATAATCAGCTAAAGTTACTTATCAAAGGGTCTAAACATGAGATGGCCATACTCGGCTAAGGTTACTTATCAAAGGGTCTAAACATGAGATGGCCATACTCGGCTAAGGTTACTTATCAAAGGGTCTAAACATGAGATGGCCATACTCGGCTAAGGTTACTTATCAAAGGGTCTAAACATGAGATGGCCATACTCGGCTAAGGTTACTTATCAAAGGGTCTAAACATGAGATGGCCATAATCAGCTACGGTTACTTATCAAAGGGTCTAAACATGAGATGGCCATACTCGGCTAAGGTTACTTATCAAAGGGTCTAAACATGAGATGGCCATACTCGGCTAAGGTTACTTATCAAAGGGTCTAAACATGAGATGGCCATAATCAGCTAAAGTTACTTATCAAAGGGTCTAAACATGAGATGGCCATACTCGGCTAAGGTTACTTATCAAAGGGTCTAAACATGAGATGGCCATACTCGGCTAAGGTTACTTATCAAAGGGTCTAAACATGAGATGGCCATAATCAGCTAAAGTTACTTATCAAAGGGTCTAAACATGAGATGGCCATACTCGGCTAAGGTTACTTATCAAAGGGTCTAAACATGAGATGGCCATAATCAGCTAAGGTTACTTATCAAAGGGTCTAAACATGAGATGGCCATACTCGGCTAAGGTTACTTATCAAAGGGTCTAAACATGAGATGGCCATAATCAGCTAAGGTTACTTATCAAAGGGTCTAAACATGAGATGGCCATAATCAGCTAAAGTTACTTATCAAAGGGTCTAAACATGAGATGGCCATAATCAGCTAAGGTTACTTATCAAAGGGTCTAAACATGAGATGGCCATAATCAGCTAAGGTTACTTATCAAAGGGTCTAAACATGAGATGGCCATACTCGGCTAAGATTACTTATCAAAGGGTCTAAACATGAGATGGCCATACTCGACTAAGGTTACTTATCAAAGGGTCTAAACATGAGATGGCCATACTCGGCTAAGGTTACTTATCAAAGGGTCTAAACATGAGATGGCCATAATCAGCTAAAGTTACTTATCAAAGGGTCTAAACATGAGATGGCCATAATCAGCTAAAGTTACTTATCAAAGGGTCTAAACATGAGATGGCCATAATCAGCTAAGGTTACTTATCAAAGGGTCTAAACATGAGATGGCCATAATCAGCTAAGGTTACTTATCAAAGGGTCTAAACATGAGATGGCCATAATCAGCTAAGGTTACTTATCAAAGGGTCTAAACATGAGATGGCCATACTCGGCTAAGGTTACTTATCAAAGGGTCTAAACATGAGATGGCCATACTCGCTAAGGTTACTTATCAAAGGGTCTAAACATGAGATGGCCATAATCAGCTAAGGTTACTTATCAAAGGGTCTAAACATGAGATGGCCATAATCAGCTAAGGTTACTTATCAAAGGGTCTAAACATGAGATGGCCATACTCGGCTACGGTTACTTATCAAAGGGTCTAAACATGAGATGGCCATACTCGGCTACGGTTACTTATCAAAGGGTCTAAACATGAGATGGCCATACTCGGCTAAGGTTACTTATCAAAGGGTCTAAACATGAGATGGCCATACTCGGCTAAGGTTACTTATCAAAGGGTCTAAACATGAGATGGCCATACTCGGCTAAGGTTACTTATCAAAGGGTCTAAACATGAGATGGCCATAATCAGCTAAAGTTACTTATCAAAGGGTCTAAACATGAGATGGCCATACTCGGCTAAGGTTACTTATCAAAGGGTCTAAACATGAGATGGCCATACTCGGCTAAGGTTACTTATCAAAGGGTCTAAACATGAGATGGCCATACTCGGCTAAGGTTACTTATCAAAGGGTCTAAACATGAGATGGCCATACTCGGCTAAGGTTACTTATCAAAGGGTCTAAACATGAGATGGCCATAATCAGCTACGGTTACTTATCAAAGGGTCTAAACATGAGATGGCCATACTCGGCTAAGGTTACTTATCAAAGGGTCTAAACATGAGATGGCCATACTCGGCTAAGGTTACTTATCAAAGGGTCTAAACATGAGATGGCCATAATCAGCTAAAGTTACTTATCAAAGGGTCTAAACATGAGATGGCCATACTCGGCTAAGGTTACTTATCAAAGGGTCTAAACATGAGATGGTCATACTCGGCTAAGGTTACTTATCAAAGGGTCTAAACATGAGATGGCCATACTCGGCTAAGGTTACTTATCAAAGGGTCTAAACATGAGATGGCCATACTCGGCTAAGGTTACTTATCAAAGGGTCTAAACATGAGATGGCCATACTCGGCTAAGGTTACTTATCAAAGGGTCTAAACATGAGATGGCCATACTCGGCTAAGGTTACTTATCAAAGGGTCTAAACATGAGATGGCCATACTCGGCTAAGGTTACTTATCAAAGGGTCTAAACATGAGATGGCCATACTCGGCTAAAGTTACTTATCAAAGGGCCTAAACATGAGATGGCCATACTCGGCTAAGGTTACTTATCAAAGGGTCTAAACATGAGATGGCCATACTCGGCTAAGGTTACTTATCAAAGGGTCTAAACATGAGATGGCCATACTCGGCTAAGGTTACTTATCAAAGGGTCTAAACATGAGATGGCCATACTCGGCTAAGGTTACTTATCAAAGGGTCTAAACATGAGATGGCCATACTCGGCTAAGGTTACTTATCAAAGGGTCTAAACATGAGATGGCCATACTCGGCTAAGGTTACTTATCAAAGGGTCTAAACATGAGATGGCCATACTCGGCTAAGGTTACTTATCAAAGGGTCTAAACATGAGATGGCCATAATCAGCTAAAGTTACTTATCAAAGGGTCTAAACATGAGATGGCCATACTCGGCTAAGGTTACTTATCAAAGGGTCTAAACATGAGATGGCCATACTCGGCTAAGGTTACTTATCAAAGGGTCTAAACATGAGATGGCCATACTCGGCTAAGGTTACTTATCAAAGGGTCTAAACATGAGATGGCCATACTCGGCTAAGGTTACTTATCAAAGGGTCTAAACATGAGATGGCCATAATCAGCTACGGTTACTTATCAAAGGGTCTAAACATGAGATGGCCATACTCGGCTAAGGTTACTTATCAAAGGGTCTAAACATGAGATGGCCATACTCGGCTAAGGTTACTTATCAAAGGGTCTAAACATGAGATGGCCATAATCAGCTAAAGTTACTTATCAAAGGGTCTAAACATGAGATGGCCATACTCGGCTAAGGTTACTTATCAAAGGGTCTAAACATGAGATGGCCATACTCGGCTAAGGTTACTTATCAAAGGGTCTAAACATGAGATGGCCATACTCGGCTAAGGTTACTTATCAAAGGGTCTAAACATGAGATGGCCATACTCGGCTAAGGTTACTTATCAAAGGGTCTAAACATGAGATGGCCATACTCGGCTAAGGTTACTTATCAAAGGGTCTAAACATGAGATGGCCATAATCAGCTAAAGTTACTTATCAAAGGGTCTAAACATGAGATGGCCATACTCGGCTAAGGTTACTTATCAAAGGGTCTAAACATGAGATGGCCATACTCGGCTAAGGTTACTTATCAAAGGGTCTAAACATGAGATGGCCATACTCGGCTAAGGTTACTTATCAAAGGGTCTAAACATGAGATGGCCATACTCGGCTAAGGTTACTTATCAAAGGGTCTAAACATGAGATGGCCATAATCAGCTACGGTTACTTATCAAAGGGTCTAAACATGAGATGGCCATACTCGGCTAAGGTTACTTATCAAAGGGTCTAAACATGAGATGGCCATACTCGGCTAAGGTTACTTATCAAAGGGTCTAAACATGAGTTGGCCATAATCAGCTAAAGTTACTTATCAAAGGGTCTAAACATGAGATGGCCATACTCGGCTAAGGTTACTTATCAAAGGGTCTAAACATGAGATGGCCATACTCGGCTAAGGTTACTTATCAAAGGGTCTAAACATGAGATGGCCATAATCAGCTAAAGTTACTTATCAAAGGGTCTAAACATGAGATGGCCATACTCGGCTAAGGTTACTTATCAAAGGGTCTAAACATGAGATGGCCATAATCAGCTAAGGTTACTTATCAAAGGGTCTAAACATGAGATGGCCATACTCGGCTAAGGTTACTTATCAAAGGGTCTAAACATGAGATGGCCATAATCAGCTAAGGTTACTTATCAAAGGGTCTAAACATGAGATGGCCATAATCAGCTAAAGTTACTTATCAAAGGGTCTAAACATGAGATGGCCATAATCAGCTAAGGTTACTTATCAAAGGGTCTAAACATGAGATGGCCATACTCGGCTAAGATTACTTATCAAAGGGTCTAAACATGAGATGGCCATACTCGGCTAAGGTTACTTATCAAAGGGTCTAAACATGAGATGGCCATACTCGGCTAAGGTTACTTATCAAAGGGTCTAAACATGAGATGGCCATACTCGGCTAAGGTTACTTATCAAAGGGTCTAAACATGAGATGGCCATACTCGGCTAAGGTTACTTATCAAAGGGTCTAAACATGAGATGGCCATACTCGGCTAAGGTTACTTATCAAAGGGTCTAAACATGAGATGGCCATAATCAGCTAAAGTTACTTATCAAAGGGTCTAAACATGAGATGGCCATACTCGGCTAAGGTTACTTATCAAAGGGTCTAAACATGAGATGGCCATACTCGGCTAAGGTTACTTATCAAAGGGTCTAAACATGAGATGGCCATAATCAGCTAAAGTTACTTATCAAAGGGTCTAAACATGAGATGGCCATACTCGGCTAAGGTTACTTATCAAAGGGTCTAAACATGAGATGGCCATACTCGGCTAAGGTTACTTATCAAAGGGTCTAAACATGAGATGGCCATACTCGGCTAAGGTTACTTATCAAAGGGTCTAAACATGAGATGGCCATACTCGGCTAAGGTTACTTATCAAAGGGTCTAAACATGAGATGGCCATACTCGGCTAAGGTTACTTATCAAAGGGTCTAAACATGAGATGGCCATAATCAGCTAAAGTTACTTATCAAAGGGTCTAAACATGAGATGGCCATACTCGGCTAAGGTTACTTATCAAAGGGTCTAAACATGAGATGGCCATAATCAGCTATGGACACATTCTTCCATTTTTTATGATATTTTTAACAAATACCTCATTTGAAAAAAAAAAAAACAAACAAACAACATATATATCTTTGCATTTGCCTATGCTTCTGTGTCAATCCCATATAAAGGGCACCAATTTGAAAGATTGAAAGTCACATTGACGTGAAATATCAAAAGAATTATGTGGGTACTTTCTAATGCAATACCAAGCTCACATTGAAATTATGAATAAGCAGAATAAAATCCATCACCTTATTTGCAAGAAACCCACAACATACACAATAGAATGAGATTCCTAATTCTGAAATGCTGTCTTAAAATGATGATACAATATGTTCATTCCTACTAGTCCTAGAGGGGGTTATACATGCATTGAGTAAGTGGGTGATTAGCAATTTTTCAGCTATATCATGGCAAGAACAAGTTAATTTTCTATGAGATGATGATAAGATCTGCTATGTACTAGACCAACACATTTAGTTGGATTTTTTTATAGTGCTAGCTCATTGAAACAACAGTCTGTGGATAGACATGTCATCCCACTCGGACACGCTATCCTGATTACGAACTAACCAATCTTTGCTCTTTCTCATTAATGCTGCGTGCTTATAATTAGTGGAGAACCAACAAATATCCATTTTATAAGTCTTTGGTATGACCCAATCCGGGCTCAAAAACACTATCTATCAGACTCGAGGCAAGCACTCTAACCATACATTGTATGCATTGAAGTTTTGTTATAATAAGAACAACAAGTGGACTGTATTAATTTTTATCAGTAATTTTGACATTTTTTCTTTGATCTCGCCGAGTGATATTACCAGTATCAGCTAACTTACTTTGATACTGAAAATTATTGGTCAATGTGATTTCAAACACATGATGACATTACCGATAAAAATAGTAACGTCAGTTTTAAAGGTCTCAACATACATAATTACTAGTTTCGCAACTCGTATTTGCGTGATTTTTACATGGTGTAATATGTAAATTTGTTTATTATCTATGTAAGGGTTTGTTATATATATTTTTTTAATGTAATAAAGTTTTGTCTTGTGTATATATTTAGTAAACATTGTTTACTTTTTTTCAGTCTCGGCAAAGAGAAAAATTAAATGAAGAACATAACGCACGTTTATCACAGACTGTGGATAAATTATTATCTGAATCTAACGAAAGATTACAACTTCATCTTAAAGAAAGAATGCAGGCGTTAGAAGAAAAAAATCAACTGACTCAAGAATTAGAGAGTATTAATAAAGCTTTAGAAGACATTCAAGGAGAAAAGGTGAGAATTTACATTCTGATTGATTGATTGGTTTGGTTTGATTGATGGTGTTTAACATAATGCCACTTTTAACAATATTTCAGTAATATCGTTGAGGAAACCGGAGAAAACCACCGACCTGTCGCAAGTCACTGGCATACTTTATCACATAATGTTGTATCGAGAACACCTCGCCACGAACAGGGTTTGAACTCATAACTTTAATAGTGATAGCCACTGATTGAATATATAAACATCCACTGTATGTATACAAAGAAAATTATATGAATTTACATATTAATGTTTTATTCATGTTATTGAATATGTTGAATATTTTGAAAATATATTTTGTTGTATTGCTATATCAGTGTATTAACTAAAAAATATCTACAGGTATATGTGCATGCAATTATTTTTATTATCTTGTTGAAATATTTTGTTTCTTTTATTTCAGGAAAGATTAAATGATGATTTAGTACGAGCTAAAAGAGAAATAGACACTCTAAGACAGCAGCTTGAACACTTGGCAAGGTAAATAATTATAGAACCAGTTGGTACCAGTTTTCTATGTTTCTGTGAACATGCATAAATGAATTGGCTAAAAATTAATTTCATACATTTTTGCTAGCCAAAGGTTAAAATCTGCATGCAAATTATTGCTCTTGGCTAGCATTGATGGATTTCTTAGTGAATATATTGTTTGTATCAAGTTTTTTAAGTTAATTTGTTTCCATAAAAAGCAAAATTCAAATACAAATGAATTGTGTTTCAAATACACCTCATCAATGTTAGCTTTGTAAACCTGTGATAACTGTTAACTAATATAAGTAAGATATGTTATGCTAATGAATCGCTTTGTTGTAAAAATTTACTGCATCTGTGGTGTAATGATTATCATGCTTGGCTCGTGTGGTAGACTGTGCGTTTTAGCCCCTGTTGGGTCAAACCAAAAACTATTAAATTGATATGTGTTGCTTCTCAGCATGAAGTAGTAAGAGAAAAGACTGGTTAGCTCGAAATCAGGATAATGTATCAGAGTAGAGCGACATGTCTACCTGCAGACTACTGTAACAGTGAGCTAGCACTGAGAAACTCAGGATAATGTATCAGAGTAGAGCGACATGTCTACCTGCAGACTACTGTAACAGTGAGCTAGCACTGAGAAAATCAGGATAATGTATCAGAGTAGAGTGACATGTCTACCTGCAGACTACTGTAACAGTGAGCTAGCACTGAGAAACTCAGGATAATGTATCAGAGTAGAGTGACATGTCTACCTGCAGACTACTGTAACAGTGAGCTAGCACTGAGAAAATCAGGATAATGTATCAGAGTAGAGTGACATGTCTACCTGTAGACTACTGTAACAGTGAGTTAGCACTGAGAAAATCAGGATAATGTATCAGAGTAGAGCAACAGAGCAACATGTCTACCTGTAGACTACTGTAACAGTGAGCTAGCACTGAGAAAATCAGGATAATGTATCAGAGTAGAGTGACATGTCTACCTGTAGACTACTGTAACAGTGAGCTAGCACTGAGAAAATCAGGATAATGTATCAGAGTAGAGCGACATGTCTACCTGTAGACTACTGTAACAGTGAGCTAGCACTGAGAAAATCAGATAATGTATCAGAGTAGAGTGACATGTCTACCTGTAGACTACTGTAACAGTGAGCTAGCACTGAGAAAATCAGGATAATGTATCAGAGTAGAGCGACATGTCTACCTGTAGACTACTGTAACAGTGAGCTAGCACTGAGAAAATCAGGATAATGTATCAGAGTAGAGCAACAGAGCAACATGTCTACCTGTAGACTACTGTAACAGTGAGCTAGCACTGAGAAAATCAGGATAATGTATCAGAGTAGAGTGACATGTTTACCTGTAGACTACTGTAACAGTGAGCTAGCACTGAGAAAATCAGGATAATGTATCAGAGTAGAGCGACATGTCTACCTGTAGACTACTGTAACAGTGAGCTAGCACTGAGAAAATCAGGATAATGTATCAGAGTAGAGTGACATGTCTACCTGTAGACTACTGTAACAGTGAGCTAGCACTGAGAAAATCAGGATAATGTATCAGAGTAGAGTGACATGTCTACCTGTAGACTACTGTAACAGTGAGCTAGCACTGAGAAAATCAGGATAATGTATCAGAGTAGAGCGACATGTCTACCTGTAGACTACTGTAACAGTGAGCTAGCACTGAGAAAATCAGGATAATGTATCAGAGTAGAGTGACATGTCTACCTGTAGACTACTGTAACAGTGAGCTAGCACTGAGAAAATCAGGATAATGTATCAGAGTAGAGTGACATGTCTACCTGTAGACTACTGTAACAGTGAGCTAGCACTGAGAAAATCCAACTATGTGTGTTGGTCTAGTTCAAAGAGGACATCATCTCATCAAATATAGCCTGTTCCTGACATGACATAGCTGAAAAATTGCTCATTTGAAATTTAACAACAATCACTCTCATGTTCACTTGTAAAATTATGTTTAGACTAACGGTTAATTCTTAAGTTCTCATTACTGCTTTCAGGTTAGCAATTGATGTAGGAAAACAAATGTTTCCTCTTTAATAAGATTTTAATTTCTGTTGTATTTTATTTTTATAGGCCAGGTTCTGGGTATGTGTTACAGAGTCCTAGTGAAATATCACGACGGACACAGCGCGGCAGGGAGCAAGCTCTTGTTGAAGATCCCACGAAGGTAAGTATCATTAGATTAGAAATTCTGTGGGTTTGTTTTAGTACCTCTTCAGTCTACTCAATCATGAGTACTGGGTGTAACATGGATATGAAAATCTTTGTTTTTAAAAAAAAGAAATAAAATAAATGGAAAAAAAAATAGATTTTGAGAATTATTGCAATTTAAAAAAAGAATTTTGTTTGGTTGAAAGGTATGAAATATAGTGAAATTTTCTTGCTAAATATGAAAAAAGAGATACATTGATGTACTGTTTTTTTTTAAGGCTGGGGTAAAAACTTTGCTACTTTTTATGGAAATTGTTTATAAATTATTCATGTAGTTATTGACGTTGAAAGATGTGGTTAAAATATTTGTGTTACTGTATTGAAAAAAAATACTCCAATTATTTTTATTTCATAATGTAAATCAAACTGAACTCGACCATGGCTTATGTTTGTACGATGGTTTCTATGATTTTATTGACATTAATTTCAGGTGAACACTTTAAATGAACAGGAATGGGAGAAAATTCAGCAGCAGCACGTTTTAACCAATGTCCAGCTTGCATTTGATACCAGTGATACAGAGGAAGACAGCGAATCAGTCCTAGGGACGTTTGACATGTTGTCACCGAGTGGCCACACTGATGCCCAAACTTTAGCATGCATGCTTCAAGAACAACTGGATGCAATAAACAATGAAATCAGGTACAAACAGAAGAAAATACTGCTTGATGCTTTTGTTATGGCCATTTGCTTTTACTGTCCATATTTTTGTGGAATTTTTACAAAATATTTTAAAGAAGTTTCAGTCGACAAAGCAAAAAGAATTTTATTTTATTTGGATAAAGTTGTGTTTTGGAAAGGCTTAACTGAAATAATAGTTACTGTGTGATTTCACTATTTGGCTGTTAAATTTTAATTTGCATTTTTTATTGTTATTCATTCCACAATTTATTGGGATCACAAGTCCTTTACATAAAATTAAATTGCTTTTGTTCGGAGAGTTTTTATTTTTAACAGAAAATGTTTATTGAAGTTATCTATCTAATTTGAGCTTCATTTAGTTTTTATTTGTTTTTGCCATGCTCATCATTGAATAATTGCTTAATAAGTTTAATGATTATATAATTCAGCAATATCAATGGAAGGAGGCAATGGAAAGATCCTATTTACAAATTAAAATTATGGGTTGAAAAAAAAAACAGTCTTCTAAACAATTCTAGAAATCAATTGGTTTAGATTGGGGAAAACAAAGACAAAATTTTAGATTCACCAAATTCAAAAATACAATTAACTGTTAACCTGTCTTGGTACAGTCATTTTATATTACAGGGTTAAGCAAATTTATATAGATCCAATTAAATCTTCCCATCTTTTGAAATGATACAATAACAAAATTCCTGTGTCCTTTTATGTCGCAACTAAATAATATTATGAACACTTTTATGACATGTATGTTTATTTATTTGTTGTTGTTTTGTTGTTGTTGTTTTTTAGTTATCTTTTTATCTTAGTGTGTTTCTTCCACATACATCATCTCTCAAATTTATCCCCCCCCCCCCCCCCTCCTGGATAAGAAATGTTGTCCACAATTGTTTAGTTGTCATGCCTCAAAATTTAATTTGATTCTTAGATTTTTGGGAAAATATCCAAATTTGGGAACACATATTATTGGAATAAAGGGTTATGTCCCTTTATCATACTTGTTGACAAAACTAAGCCAGTAAGTTTGTGTTCCTATTTAACATACTTATTCTATTAATACCAGCTCTTTCATCATGGCACTGTGGTGTTGGTTTAGTTATCTTAAAGAACTGGAAGTTAGTGCTATCAAATTCAATGACTAACCCCCTTCATACTAAAAAAGATATTTCATTACAAGAGATAATTGGATAACTATTGAAAAGAAAGGGAGAAAAGACCACCCATAAACTACTCAAACAAGTAACTGTTTGGAAATATGAGATTTATCAGATCAATGTTGATGTCATTAAAAAAAAGAAATCAAGATTTAACCTCTTTTGCTTTTTTTAAACTTTGTATATAGACTGTATGCAATATTTTAAGGAGCCAAATAAGCTTGTTGGTCTAGTACTAAGCAGACGTCATCATCATCTCATTGAAATGTAACTTGTGCTCTCCAAGAAAGAGATGAACATTTGCTTAGTTAGCATTAAACAACAATCAATCACTATTTTATAGTAGGAAATATTTCTTATGATCTTTTCCAAGTTTTAAAATATATTTTAAAACAGGGTAGTGGCATGTAGCTTTCATTCTTTCAAACACCACATATTTTTGCTGAATGCTTTTCATGGACAGGAGATCCCAAACTGCACAAATCTCTGGAAGCTAACATAGACTTTCTGATCTTTTTCAGTGAAATTAACGAAAAAACAAATCCACGAGGGTAATTTGTAGTTCATAATATTATCCTTCAATCTTTGTCTTCAGTGTAATTAACAAGGGACTTAACTCTGTCTGTCTTGATGCTATAACATTCGGTATTGGGATAAATAGGCTTTTGTCTGAAAAAAAAAAAAGAATTTGTTAAGAAAACATAATCTTAGAATGAATATACTTCTCTAATATATTGGTAGATTTATTAACGAAAATTCATTCTAAATCATTTTCATAATGTAGTGGAAAAAATGTTTTCTTCACTTTACGAGAAAGATTGCCTACTGAGGAAAATAATGTAATAAGACAAAGATTTGCATTTAAAGCTAGATTCTTATTTAAACATTTGAATGCAAATTATTCATATCTATATGCATTGAAATTATATATGTAAATTTTTCCTTTCTTGTAGGAATTGAATATAAAAATTTGACTCTTGAAATATTAGATTTTATTTGTATTTTTTTTTTATTGGTTGGGGGGATTCATACATTATAAGATTTGTTAGGATAAGTGTTTGAGGGATAGGGGGTAGTAAGTTTATACATTATAAGAAATTTGGGGATAACTGTTTCCTTTGTCTTTTCTATATAATACACATTTATGATATATATAGCTTTTGTGGCTTCATAGTGATTATAACATGCTTTCTGTTTGTATCCTAACTTTTACTTTGTTTTAGTACCTTGCAGTGCATTCATTCATCTCTTTAAAGCTTTTTGCTAGAAACTAATTGCAACATTTCAAGCAAAAGGTGGCATTATCATCATATATTCTATTTTCTTCTCATATATCTATTATTTTTTTTGATATATTTCTTTTTCATGTTCTTAGGAGCAATGTATTTGTGGTTACCTTGTGTACACCAAGGACTTGTTGTACAGAGAATATATCGGATAAAAAAAATCACTGTAAATACAGGAGTAAGAGTTCATTGATGAAGATGAGACTTGAATATATCTTGTGCGAAATATAAGTGAATTTTTCTTTTGTGAATGAGTGGGTTGCAATAATATCAGATACATGCTATTTATATACACACTGATTTTAATGTCTTATATTTTTTAAGCTTACTAAAAACTGTTTCCAGCAAAATTTTAATTTTGATTTATTTCATGTATCATGTATGGATGTAGTATTTTATCATCACATCATATTGTACCCAGCTGTAACACAAATCTAGTCATTTTTCAGTCTCAAAATATCTGTCAATTCAGAATGTTGAAGCAAAGTACATGTAAGATGAAATCATCTTTATGAAGACATCATCATTATTATATAGGCTGAATTAGGGTTGATATCTTCACAAGCAACCAGAAAGCACCAAAAGAACTCACAAATCTACAAGAAGATATATTAAATTGCATTCTGAAACTCAATATATGAAGATAATGACACAAAAATAAAAATGTTTATATTTGATCCATGATGTAAATATTGGTGTACGCATGTATACCATTCCTGTCAACCTATATAATTTAGGTATGAACTACACGATTTTGATCCTCAATCCCATTCATAAGATTTTGATCCTCGGTCCCATTCATAAGAATTGGAATGTGGTTGTACATAACCTAATTATACCCCCGCTCCCCGAAGGGGGAGGGGGGTATACTGTTTTACCTCTGTCCGTCCTTCCGTCCGTCCAAGATATTTTTTGTCGCATTTTTCTCAGTAACTGTTGATGGCAGAAATCTGATATTTGGTCACAAGCATCATATAGGTATACCATATTGTGGGTAGCGTTTTTGGACCCGTCAGATTCCTACTTCCTGTTTGCCGACTTAGTTTGTCTTTATACACATTGAACATATATGCACATTTTTCGTCACATTTTTCTCAGCAACTATTGATGACAGAGATCTGATATTTGGTCACAAGCGTCATATAGGTACCCCATATCGTGGGAAGTGTTTTTGGACCCATCAGATTCCTACTTCCTGTTTGCCGATTTTGTTGATTTTTATACACATTTAACATACATTTGTATATGCACATTTTTCGTCGCATTTTTCTCAGCAACTATTGATGACAGGAATCTGATATTTGTTCACAAGCTTCATATAGGTATGCCATATTGTGGGAAGCGTTTTTGGACCTGTCAGATTCCTACTTCCTGTTTGCCGACTTAGTTGGTTTCTATACACATTGAACATATATGCACATTTTTCGTCACATTTTTCTCAGCAACTATTGATGGCAGAGATCTGATATTTGGTCACAAGCTTCATATAGGTACCCCATATCGTGGGAAGCGTTTTTGGACCCATCAGATTCCTACTTCCTGTTTGCCAAAGAGCGGGGGTATCATAGGTGAGCATTAGCTCACAGTTCATCTTGTTTTTGATAAAAATGTAAGGTAAAATAAATCTTCCTAAAATATTGTGTTGAATAAGAAGAAATGCTGATCATTTGAAATACGGCCTGTTTTATGTGTTTTAAATAACAATATGTTTTATAGAATAAGGAACGGTTACAAAAAAATATATTCACAAATTGTGAATGCAAAATTGATCGTCATGAATATCGTTTTGATTTGATTTGAAGATTTTCCAAGCTTAACTAGTATAATTTACATTTATGACTTTAAATTGGAAATAATTATATATATGTTCTGTTTTTTTATTTTTAATTGTAGAGTTCGTACACAGTATAAATTTGTGTTCCATTATTACTTTTTACCACCACGTTTGAATTAGTTTCATTTTTTAATTTGAATGCTTTAAAGAATCATGTGAAAGCAGATTTTATATAATATGCTATACTTTTTCTGATATCTGACAGAACACTTAGAGGTCATGTGCAGATGAACTCATGATCAAGCCAATGAAAACACTACTGTCAATTTTTTTACAGTGTCATTCAAGTTTTTTTTACCAGTGCATTGCAAACTTAAAGTTCAGATTGGTTTATTTTTTTAATAAGTATTCATATATGAAAGGTCATCTGTATATGACCTCTAATCAGGTGTTGTTGGATGTCAAGGGAAGCTTAGCGTATTATTACAGTTGTTGGCTTTTTTTATCAGATTGCATGTGAATACTGCTTATTTGGTTTTTTTTCGCCCTCAAACTACATAGGAAATTATCATAAATATTACAACAACTATGTGTAGAAATTGACTATGGGTAATGAGGACAGGATTACTTTTCATTCAATCGGTCCATTCTCATTCACACTTGTAATTAAGCTAAACAATAAACCTATTTTATACCATTACAGATTGATACAAGAGGAAAAAGAATCCACAGAACAAAGGGCTGAAGAATTGGAAAGCAGGGTAGGCAGTGGAAGTCTTGACGCTATCGCCAGCAGATGGCGTACATCTCCGCCCCTCAGTGGTAGCTCCACCCCTACACCCAGGACCATTCTGTCCCGAGATTACCTACAAAAATATCACACTGTAAGTCCTGGGGGCCAGTCAGCAATTTTCTAAATTTTTGGTGTTTTTCAACTTTTTTCTCCTTGCTGACTGGAAACATGTCGAAAACATGCTCTGTCATTTGAAATATTTTCAAATTCTCTAATATAAGTTTTTTGCTACTCTGTGTGTGCTATTTAAAGTTTTAGAATGCACATTTTATTCCTGTTATAGGAAGAGAGGTTTAGTTAAAAAGGGCCCAAATAATGGTTCAAATATATTTAGTCTAAACATGACACAATAATAATAAAAAAAAATTGGTAGTTTTAAAACCTTATATTTTGATTAAGCTTGTAAACTTGATAAATTGTACTATTTAACATTAAAGAATATAAAAAAAAAAAATAGTGATGAAATTCTTCCACTTCTACTTCTACCAAATACTAACCACCTTCAACAAGTTGAAGATTATGTCAGAAGTTGCACATGACAACTGAAAAAGGTTATAAGTAATCTAGCAATTAACTAAAATTTGTTCGTTCAAGATTTTGGGTACTTAGGTATCCCTATAGATTTAATCAAAATTTGAATATGCCAATCCAAATCTTAAGATCCCTGGGTGGATAGGAGAAAGTTCCTGATATTCAGTGAACCATAAATATTTTTGTTTATTTAATTGAACTTATTCCATTCTTTCACAGTTTTCCCATTAGAGTATCAAGAGCACTTAAATTTCTTTAATTTAAAGCGTTACTTTATTTGTGTTATTTTTTATTTCAATATGACGGAGCATGTTTTAACTTTCATTTTTATATATATATTTTTTTTTCGCATGACAGTGTATATTGCTGTTGTAATTTCTCAAAATTGTAACTTTGTAATCTTTATTTAGATGTGATATTCCCCCCATGTAATCAGCTACTATATATATAATTTGTATTCTATATATAGAAGTGGTATTTACCATCTATGTAGAAGTGATTTTTGTTAAATTTCTATTTTAGTATATCAAGCTATTTTTATATTCTGTCGTTAGAGTTATTTCCCTTTTCACCCTCTGGAGTTATTTCCCTTTCACCCTCTGCTGGCATATTGTTTTTTTTAATTATAGAAATTTAGTAATTGTTTTATTGAGCGATGATCAAACCTGTCACTGTCTGAACATCAGTTAGACTGGTTCCCTGCTTATAGCAAAAGGGTACCTGTATGTATGTTTAGGTAGGTAGGGACTGACACCATCATACTTAACATAATGTCTGCACAGTATCTCTGGATGGGACGAAATGTCAGAGTTCTCTTATTATTGTTGATGTTAAGTGCATGCTGGGGAAAAAAACCTGTCTTAATATATGAATATTCATGATCTATATTTAGTCATGAATATTCATATATCAAGACAGGTTTTTTTTTTTGTCTACAACATCAGTAACCCTTTGCTGATCCCTGTAATAAGTAGTACATCATCATCGATTATGGTTAAATCAATATAGACACTCAAATATTAAAAGGGTAGTTAAAAACAAAAAACAACATACTGGTAGTTCTCAAAATGAAAACATAATTATTGATGTATATTATTCATAATTTAATATCAAAGATGGAAACAGTCAAAATATATTATTATGCCACAATTATGTATTTTCAATGAAAGTACATTGAATTATTTGGCAAATGTCATTTGCTTTTTACCATGTAATGTTTACCTGTGTTGAAACAGAAACTGCTTGGCTCTGTCTGTCCATCTGTCCACTCCTGAAACACTGAGAGAGTACCTAGATTGTATAATCTGGAACTGCAACAGTTTTCTTTTAACATAATTCAAACTTTGCATAGTAAATGCATACATCTTGAAGGTATTTTGAGAAAGTTTTTATCAGATTTTTAATGTATAAACCATAAACATTTCCCCCAAATGTATGTTATTTTTAAACCCAGTGATTGACCACACTGTTCCCCTGTACTACATTCCTTGCAGACACATATTGTACACATATACAACCTTTCCCAAGCTGTGACAATTAAAATTCGGTCAGTGTTGTTCAATGATGAAGGTCTGAAGCAGACAGTAGCATAAGCAAACAATTATTATGAATGGTTTGTTGATGTGTTCTGCTCAAATTATCCAAAGAAAACACAAGATATACCGTAGATATGACAGGGTTTAGCTGTATATAACTGCACATTCTGCATGATTGTATAATATACTTTTAATTCTATAATCTCTCTTGTTTACATTGCATTCTTGTTTACATTGCATGAGTTAATTTATAATAACAATAACACTTTTCTAAACCTTCAGTTTTATTTGTTTTACTAGATAAACATCATATGCTTTGAATCACCTTTCCTGTTTCATTCGTATACTATTTTTTTATTAGAATTTTGTAATAATGACATTAGAATTTGTTCTGTTTCACTAATGAATAATTTAAAGGCCACTTCCAAGTTTAATATATATAGATTTTCATCAAGAATCAGTATGAAATGAGTAAAACACACAGTTTAAAACACTCAGTGTTTACAATGTCATTTTTAACTAAAAAGAAAATGATCTTTCGATTGAGTTATTTCCCTTTATGAATTTCTGGTTTTTAAATGAAATTTAATTTTGGCAAAATTTTCATACGGTTGGCAAGATGAAAATCTACAAATAAACTGGAAGTGTCCTTATTTATTGGAGATATTTCACAAATTCCATGTAAAAAATTGAATAGAATGATTATGATAAATTTTGCTAATTTCAAAATAATCAAACTGCCAGTATAGTCATATTCTTTATAATTTTTGTTTGTGAATTAGGAAAAAAATGGAATTGTCTTTTAATTCTTCGAGCTGTTTAAAAATGCATGTATATTTTCCCAGCTTATACTAACCAAGTGACTACAATCTTAACAGAAAATGTAAAAAAAAAAAAGAGCTGTTTAAAGAAGCATGCATACTTTCCTAGCTTATATTAACCAACTGACTACAATCTAACAGAAAATGTTATTTGTCCTTCACTATAGGCCCCTGCAGGAATGTCAGCATCACATCTATATACCTACTCTTCATCTAGTCCACAGTTAGCTACTGCCACCACAGCTGAATCTATTAACCAGGTAATTGTTGTGTCCTTAATCTGCTGATGTCAAGGGGTCATGAACTTGATATCAAGAGGTTGTGAACTTGATGTCAAGGGGTCATGAACTTGATGTCAAGGGTTATATGAACTTGATGTCAAGGGTTCATTTGAACTTGCCACATAAAATTTCAGAAAAGTTGGAATAAGATAATTCCAATAACATTTGTAACAGAATTGAAGAATGCTTATATAATCTAGTTTTAACTTCCTGTCAGAGTTACTCCCCATTATATAATTCTCTATTGTATATATTATTTCTCCTTCTCTAAGAAAGTTTTCATACTACTTAGAATTTCTAATTTCAATCATTGCTTTTACTAACAGAAATAAAACAAATCAATGTACATGAGATTGTTGCTTTTCATTATCATTTCACGATCAACATTAAAACAAGCTTATACCGGTATGACATGCTTATGTGATTTATGATTAGCTATTAAATTTGTATACTTTTATACATGTACACCAAAATAATTGTGTATATTATATATATTGAGTATTTTAAACACATATAAAAATATAAATTTCAAATCTCAGTTAAAAGAGCTGTTTAATTTCTGTTTAGTATTCTCCATGTACTTTGGTTTCCTCCACCAATTAAACTGACTCACAATATTACTGAAATATTGCATTAACCTCCCATAACCCTAACCCTACGCCTGTATAATAAGTGATTAACGATGTTTTTTAAAACGAGATGACTGAGAAACGTCCTCGAGTTTTAAAAAACATCTTTAATTATTTTATCGCTATGATAGTATGTTTATCAAGGATTTGGTAATGTGATGTCATTATAACGTCATATTAGAAAACAGCGATATTACTACTTGCGTCCTTGACAATGCTTAGCGATTAGCAATAATTGGAATCATCTCAGCACTTACGTGATATGAAATATATTGGTTTTAAACATCAAAGGGAAAATAAACAAAATAGCGATAACAAACCTTATTCCCAGTAATCTTGTACACAGTAGACTACACAGACAACTTGGTGACTGGAGATAATACCTCTCTATAAATGAGATGTTACAAATGTATGCCATTGTTTTTTATGTACCTTGCTGTTTAACAATATTGGTAGCATATTTTTGTGATAAATTATATTTATGGTAAATGTTTATTTTTATCATTTTAAAGCAGCAGTATAGTCGAGATGATTCAGCTGTGAACGAGGAATCCATGACGATAAAGTGTGAATCTAGTCCTCCAACTCCACGGTCTTTACGTCTGGATAGGTTAGCCACAGCAATAGCTCAAACATCCAACACGTCTACTGAAGACTCTGTGTTGTCTTCAACTTCTAAGTAAGTGCAAATATAGTTCATCTTATCATGGCTACAATAAGGGTCAAGAACGCTGTCTAAAAATAGATCTACTTTCGGTTTTAAGTGATCTGTGATTGATGCAATAGTAGTTACAATAATAGCCAAGAACCCTTTTCTAAAAATAGATTTACTTTATCTACTTTCTGTTTCAGTTGATTTTTAATGGATACAATAACAACACCATTACCAGTCAAGGGCTAGTATCTGAAAATAGATCTACTTTTTGTTTCAGTTGATTTGTAATGGATACAATAACAACACTATTAGGAGTCAACTATTATCCAAAATTAAATCTACAGTTGATCTGTAATTGATACAATAGTAATTCTAGTAAGAGTCAAGAACGGTTGTCTAAAAATATATCTACTTTCTGTTTCAGTCGATCTGTGATAGATACAATACAAGTTAACACAGCTAGTCCATTTAGTTCTACCAGTAGCAGTCAAGATTCCTTATCTAAAAATCAAAAGAAAAAAGGAATTAAAAGTTCACTGGGCAGTTTCTTTAAGAAGAAAGGAAAAACGAAGGAGGGAATGAACCGGGAAATGACTCCTATAGGTATGTACAGTGACATTAAATGACATCTAAATTTTGCGTGAATTTTTAGAATTAGAATAATCATAGAAATGTCATTATCTGATACAATGATTATTATTAATACACATTTTTAACATTGGTTAGAAATGTCTAGTTTTGAAGTACAATATGAAAATGTCTTTGCTTGAAATATATTTAAACTTGAATGAATTCCATCTGTTACAGAATGGGCTGTTGTGGCCGTGATCGCATGGTTGTTGGATTTACAACTACCTATTAAATCAGTTACTATCACCACTGATGTTGTGAGTTCGAATCTCGATCAGGTCAGTGGTTTTCTCCGGGTACTCCGGTTTCCTCCACGAATAACACTGACCACCACGATGTAACTGAAATATTGTTGAAATTGGCGTTAAACACCATAAACCCATAAACCAGAGTATCAAAACGTCTTGGATAATGTTCTTGACATACATATATATTGGACGGTGCTCCTTTCTTTATTTTTCATAATTTCAAATATTAATTTGTACAGAATGTAATAGATGGTATAGATTACATAATAAACTTGACATGTTTACAGGAGGAGGCTTTGGTGAGATGGGTGATGTAAGTGCTGGTGATGCTTTAACATTAGGACTAGGCCAATCTGAATATGATCGACGGAAGAAAAAGAAGTAAGTTAGAGTCTTTGTTCAGTAGAAAACAGATATGATTGTCAGAGTTGGTTTTAAATGGCTTTCAATTGGCTTAAGTACAAAACAATTGTTCATAATCAAAAGATTGGAAAGTTAAATAATTTAAAAGTCCATGTAAGCAAGTAAATCAGGAATATAAAAATAAAAGGACATCATCTTGTGTAATATCCACACATCTTAGCAGTTTATGGGTCATATGAAGTACAAATGGTGACCCCTCCAATCCCCATCCTATTTGTTGTTTCATTGAGACCTAACACTATAAACATCCATTTCAGTGTGGTATTCTGATATAACCATACATCAAAATATGGATGACTCACTTGAAATAATTTTATGTCACATCCAGGTAGTTGGATTTACAACTACCTGTGCAAAAAGTGCCTGTCGCCACTAAAGTTGTGAGTTTCGAATCCTGCTCATGGCGAGGTGTACTCGATACAACATTATGTGATAAAGTTTGTCAGTGACTTGCAACAGGTCGGTTGTGTTCTCCGGGTACTCCGGTTTCCTCCACCAATAAAACTGAAATATTGTTGAAAGTGGCATTAAGCACCATAATCAATCCAAACCATGTCGCATGCATAACAGATGATTATTATGGTACCAGTTATCTAAGAATACAAAATGTGATGAATGTATATATAATTGATATGTAAACCAAAGCTATTTGTAAGATAAACAAAGATACAAGTACTGAATGTACCATGTTATGTTTCAGACATGAATTATTAGAAGAAGCTATGAAGGCTGGTACTCCATTTGCTTTATGGAATGGTCCTACAGTTGTAGCATGGTTAGAGGTCAGTATAACCTTATTCTAGGTGCTAAGAATTGATTGTAGATTATTCCGTCAATAGATTTTCCCCCTTTTGTGTTAGGGGTATCAATTTTGATTTTGTCTCCATTTTTACAATTTTTTCAGTTAGATTTTGGAACAGGATGTGTGTTTTCTGTTTTTGAATATTCATGGATACATACAATATTTTAAGTAAATAAATTTTTGACTGCATCATACTGTGCAGTAGCCCCCTTTTTATAAGTCTGCTCCCACCAAAAGTCACCACTCCTACCAAACCAGATTTTAGATATGCTAAAATTCACCCTCAAGAGAGGTCACCTCTCTTACAAGACCAGATTTCAGATGCCCTAACTTGTCCCCCTCAAGAGAGGACACCACTCTTGTAAGACCAGATTTCAGATGAACTAATTTGCCCCCCCCCCCTTAAGAGAGGCCACCCCTCTTACAAGGCCACTTTTTCCATTGCAGAAGGCATGGTCTTGTAATTTTTATACCATATTTTGTGTATTATGTATACTTAAATCAATATAATTGTATTTTTAACAGTTATGGGTTGGTATGCCAGCATGGTATGTGGCAGTTTGTAGGGCCAATGTAAAAAGTGGTGCATTATTTTAAATCAATATAATTGTATTTTTAACAGTTATGGGTTGGTATGCCAGCGTGGTATGTGGCAGCTTGTAGGGCCAATGTAAAAAGTGGTGCAATAATGTCTGCGTTATCAGACCAGGAAATACAACGTGAGATTGGTATCAGTAATCCATTACATCGGTTAAAGTTACGACTAGCTATTCAGGAAATGGTCAGCTTAACCAGTCCATCAGCACCTAAAACATCTAGAACAGTAAGTCTTCAATGATCTTAACATTGCTTTATAATATAGAATTACAGTACAGTGGATAATGGTTTTTTTAAATGAGAAAGAAAAATATTACAATGATAGTGTTGCTAAATGATTTGGCAATGGAGCATATAAGATTATCAGACTTTTTGAAATTCGTCAGACCAAGCGGGCAGAAAATCACAAGGACCAGCAATACTGCCAAGTAGGCCGGTCCAGGTGTCCGACAAAATTTTTTGTTTGTGTATTTTGTTTTGCACCAGAAATCGGAAATGCAACTGGTATGCCGGAACGATCACGGTCAACTCGAAATTAGATTCTGCTTCAAATGACATTTACTTCTTAAACATGCAACTGTGTCCATGGTAATTCTATTAATCATTGTATTTTTATAGTTTAAACTGGCTGTGATGCATCAACGCGACCATTTCGTGTGTTTATATTTGAAAACATGGCGGGTCGGGTTTTTATTGTTCCCATCACTGATTCTGTTTAAATTTTAGAATTTTGTAAATTCCGGTCCTGCACAATTTCAGCGGGTCCTGCAGAAAATTATTGAATTTTTTTTCTCAAAAAGTCTGAGATTATTATACTTCAGTATATTTTTTCCAGTAGAAAATCTAGTGTAATATTTTGACTAATAAATCCTAAATTCCTTGTTTTCTCTATTTCACTGGTCATCAGTTTTTACTGATGGACCGGGGAAACAGAGATCTAGATCGCCAAAGCGCTTACGATATCGGTAAAATGACCATGATCTAAAACGTGTACGTGACGTAAGTATGTATAAAATGGCCACCGCCGGTGTGTGCAGTGGAACCATTCTGGCTGTTCATTTACAGAAATGTTCGCATTTATCAAATTTTTTTTGCATCGAGTTTCAGTATAATAAAACAAGTAATGGCTGCACTTGCGGTGAACGTCATAATTGTTCACCTTAAATGCAGGCATTAATTGTATAATGTCTTAGTAGAGTTGATCAGTGTTAAATGATAAGTTATTTTCCATTAAAATTAAAGATTCATAATATGATAGTCTTTTCAAACATATTAAAGAAAAATTTCAAAAGTAAGATATTAAAAAATGTGAAAAGTCATTGTCACTTGTACAGACCACTTCTCACCATCCACTAAGGTCTAGAAACTTGACTTTATTAGTTACTTGTATAATGTATTTATGGGTTCATTTTTTACAACTGGATGCTTAGTACATTAATGACAAACTATAAAAGCTGCACTGTAATGTAACTGCATCAGTGGTATAATGGTTAACTTGCTTGCCACAAGTGTGTGAGATCGTGGGTTTGAGCCCTGGTCCGGTCAAACCAAAGACTATAAAATTGGTTTTTGCTGTTTCTCCACTAATCATGCAGCATTAAGGAGTAAGAACAAAGACTGGTTGACTGTGTATAATGTGTCAGAGTGGAACGATATGTCTACCCGCAGACTGGTTGTTTAAGTGAGCTAGCAGTACAAAAATCCAGTTAAGCATGTTGGTCTATTATAAAGTGGACATCATCTCATGTAACTTGTTCTCACCACTATATGGCTGAAAAATTGCTCACTTTGTGTTAAAGAAACAATCATTCGCTAACTGTAATGTTCATCGTATCAAGAAGAAAAATATTGATGTTTTTATTTGTATTTTAGACGTTGGCGTTTGGTGATATGAACCACGAATGGATAGGAAATGACTGGCTACCTAGCTTAGGTCTACCTCAATATAGAAGTCATTTTATGGAATGTCTAGTAGACGCAAGGATGCTAGATCATTTAACAAAAAAAGATTTACGAGGGCAATTAAAAATGGTGGATAGTTTTCATAGGTAAGATTATGGCTATTGTAACCAAACCATGGAACGATAAGAATGTACAAATATTTGAAATTTGCCTTTATATTCAGAAATATTTATAGTATAATTACTATGCCGAATATCGAAATTAAATCATGCACATCATTGTTCTGTTGACTGAATTATTTTAGATATTTAAGATGTAAGAGTATATATGCTATTTATTACATAAATTTTACACTTGTTTGACGTTTTGAAATGGGAACTTGATTTTCATGGTCGGTACTCAATGTATGTATATTCGAATCTACAAATACACATGATCATTTATATTTACATGTAAGTACATAAGAATGACAATGATAAGAATCTCATTTATTTAAATGGAAATAGGGGGCTGTCGTAGTCGTGATCGTATGGTTCTTGGATTTACAACTACCTATTCAATCATTGTCGATCACCACTAAAGTTGTGAATTTGAATCTCGCTAATGACAAGGTGCACTCAAAATATTGTTGAAAGTGGTGGCGTTAAATACAATAACCCTAACCTTTAAATTGAAATAAGACCATACCATATACAACCGAACCAACGAAAATAAACGGAACCACAGTACTTTTAACAGGCATGATATATTTTATCTTATTTTCTCTGTTTTCAGAACAAGTTTACAGTATGGTATAAATTGTTTAAAAAGATTAAATTATGATAAAAAAGACTTAGAACGACGGAGAGAAGAGAGTGCTAATGATATGAAAGGTAAGTCAGAAGTTAATTAGTTTGTCATTGTATTGCTGTCATACATACCTGTTACTATAACTCTATATATAAGTAAGACATTTAACCAATACCTGTCACGTAGTAAATTTTGTTATTACCTTTCTGCATTAGGGAGGGGCCCATCTTCGCTAGCCAAGGGTTACGATCTGCTCCTCTCCTCTCCACCCTTGGCAGATTAAGTCAGAATTTGTAATTCCTGTGTATCGCCCTCTATCGGATTTATGAAGTTCAGCCCATTTGCATTACATCATTATCAACCAATGAGAACGGTTGTACTATTACCTGTTCGAAGGGATGTAATCTAAGACTTCAGTTAATTGAGCAAATGCTTTAAAAGTTTCTGTAAATATCATTCTTCTGTGTTTGGGGGGGGGGGGGCAAAGATTCATGACAAAGTCTACAGTTTTCTCCACATGTCGCCAATGTTTACATTTTTCTTTCTCTACATGTGATCGTTGCGTGATCTTTTGTTAGACGCATTTTGATTGGACGCAGCCACCCACTGCTGCATCGAATAGAAAACGATACCGTGAGGACCCGAAATTCCGACTTAATCTGCCAAGGGTGGAGAGAAGAGGAGTGGATCGTAACCCTTAGCTAGCGAAGATGGGGGGGGGGGGGGGGGGGTCGTCGTGGTTGTGTTTGTATGGTAGTTGGATTTACAACTACCTATGCAATCAGTGCCTATCACCACAATTGTCATTGACTTGGGACAGGTAGGTGGTTTTCGCCAGGTACTTCAGTTTCCTCCACCAATAAAACTGACTGCCACGATATAACTGAAATATTGTTGAAAGTGGTGTTAAACACCATAACCCTAACCCCTTTCTTGTTGAATGAAAATACTGAAAAGTTAACCTAGTACTATATTTTATGGTCAAAATGGTTATTTCCCATACACTTGTATATAAAACAAATTGCTCTTTAAAAGTAAAAAAAAACTATTTTGTTTTATAATTTAACACTGAATTATGAATGTGAAGGGAAAACAATAGTCTGCACATATATATCTAGTCCGAGATTCCTCTGCCGTCTGACAGCTTTTATGGACTTGCTGTAGCCGTGGGAAAATCATGCTGTAATGGAGTGTAACACCACTTTCTGAGGATAAGATGGTTATGAATGAATAGAAAAATGATTGGTGAAGCGATTTATATAAGGGTTTCTGATAGAAAATAAAATCCGATTGCCACGAAACGTGGAAATGTGCCGACCAAGAGTTGGAGAGGCAAATCTCGCTGTTTTCCGTATGTATAGCCCTCTGACGTTCCACGGCTACAGCAAGTCCGTAAAAGCCGTCAGACGGCAGAGGAATCTCGAACTAATATATATCTTCTTCTACCACATTAAAATGTTTAACTTGTTATAAAATTTACACTTGATTATCTCCCTTTTCTATTTCAGATTGTTTAGTATGGACAAATGAACGTGTTATAAAATTTACACTTGATTATCTCCTTTTTCTATTTCAGATTGTTTAGTATGGACTAATGAACGTGTTATAAAATTTACACTTGATTATCTCCCTTTTCTATTTCAGATTGTTTAATATGGACAAATGAGCATGTTTTAAAATTTTCACTTGATTGACTCTCGTTTCTATTTCAGATTGTTTAGTATGGACTAATGAACGTGTTATAAAATTTACACTTGATTGACTTGATTCTATTTCAAATTGTTTAATATGGACAAATGAACGTATTATAAAATTTACACTTGATTGACTCTCGTTTCTATTTCAGATTGTTTAATATGGACTAATGAACGTATTATAAAATTTACACTTGATTGACTCTTGATTCTATTTCAGATTGTTTAATATGGACTAATGAACGTATTATAAAATTTACACTTGATTGACTCCCTTTTCTATTTCAGATTGTTTAATATGGACAAATGAACGTGTTATAAAATTTGTACAGTCAATAGGACTTAGAGAATATGCAAATAATTTAATAGAATCAGGAGTTCATGGTTCACTGATAGCTCTGGATGAAAGTTTTGACCATAATGCTATAGCATTAGCTTTACAAATTCCTAACCAAAATCCACAGGTAAATTAATTTAAATACTAATCATTTTCCATTTCAGAAACCCCATCGGTGGTGTAACGGTTAGCGTGCTCGTCTCGAGTGAGATTGTGGGTTCGAGCCTTGGACAGATCAAACCAAAGACTACATTTGGTATTTGTTGCTTCTCTGCTAAACACACAGCTTTTATGGAGTACGAGCAAAGACTGGTTGACTCGGAATGAGGATAATGTGTCCGAGTGAATACGATACTCATACTTGAATGTTTTATAACCGTAAGGCCTAGTCTTGTTCAAAACAGATACTTAAAATTCTGCATTACACATTACATTATAAAATATGTTGTTACCATAATATGAGAAATTTCTCAATTTGTGAAAAACAATATTCACTGACTTACACTGTTATCTTGTTTATTCAAGATTTCTATATGATATTTTTCGTAGATCTTAATATTTATGATATTTTTGTGAATTGAAACATTTATAATATTTTCATGAATCTATATATAACTTTATATTTCAAGCAAAAACTTGAATAAAATATATAATGGTAAAGAGATGTTCACACGATTTTTATATTTACATGTATTAACAAAGGGGCCATCGTGATCGTATGGTAGTTGCATTTACAACTACCAATGCAATCGGTGCCTATCACCACTGATGTTCAAATCAGGTGAAATGTATTCGATACAACATTATGTGATAAAGTTGTCAGTGAATTGTGACAGGTCGGTGGTTTTCTCCTGGCACTCCGGTTTTCTCCACCAATAAAACTGATTGCCACAATATAGCAGAAATATTGTTGAAAGTGGCATTAAACACCATAGCTTAACCCAAATTCTGTATTAAACAAAATTTCTAAATGTTTCAGGCTCGTCAAATTTTAGATAGAGAATTTAATAATTTATTAGCAATGGGAACAGATCGACGGATAGAAGAGGTTAGTAAAACAAGTTTTGTATTTATTACATACATTTGGACAGATTCTGATGGTTTCTGTCTTATTGGATAGGAAGTGTCGTTGGTTTACAAAAATTATTTCAGATCTACATCTCAACAAGTTGTAATATTAAAAATAAAAACACAGTGAATGTCATTTATTAAGCCATTTTAACAGTTAAAAGGTAAAAAGATTAAAACGAATAAAAACAAAAAAGTAAGAATTTCCCAAATTTTCTACCAAAAAAGTCTTTGTTAAGGGAAAAATAAAGAAAAATTAACATGTATCTTGAAATTTTTTGTAGTCAGATTGTATGAAGATAGATTTTTTGAAGAAAAACCTTTGTGCTTTAACTTGTAGCATGAAATTTAAGAGTACAGTATACTACTCTAATATTTTGAGACATAAATGCCCAGTTTTAAAGAAATCCTCATTTGATCAAGAATATAATTTTGTTTGAAATACATGTAGAGCATTTTGTCCGTAGCTTTAATCAGTTATTACGTGCATATTTGTTTCGAATATGTCTAAACGTGATACCCAAATTGAAATGAATGGAATATAATTAAATTTGGGTATGTCTTAATGCTGTCAATATAATTAAAATTAGATGTTTGTTGTATCTTTCTTTTATTAAAAAAAATGTCGGCGATACATTAGCATGTAAAGTCGTCCCGTATGGTGTCACGTCAAGGTTCATATTATCACACGACCATTGAGTGATGAGCCTAACAATGAAAACTGAGTGCATGGTGAGAGATGTTGTCTGATTTGTCGATGATATGTTTGCTGTCTTGCATATAATTGGACAGTCAAAGGTGATTGAATGGTCACCTGACATGACCCCAAACGGGATGCCGTTATAAATTGGTGTATTGCCAAAAAAATTGAAGACCAAAGATACAACAAACATGTAATTTTAACTAGATTGTAATACTGTATGATTAGTAGACTAGAGTATTATAACTTGTTTTTTGTCTAAGTTTGATATCTAAGTTTTGCTTGTTTTCAGAAAAAATCTAACAAAGGTGAGAACACGACATCAGTATAATATGCTTTTACTGACTCTTTCTATGGTCAATTTTAGCCTAAAAATGTCTTCATCATTGTGTCAAATAAGATCATGTGAAACAGAGAAATTGTCTACGTCAGCTCACTCTTGTACGAGTACCGTTGATTTTATTTTTGGCAGTCCAGTAACTTTTTTTCCGGACAGACATAAAAAAAGGGGGGAAGTTTTATGGACTGTATATTATTTAAGGCTACTATTCATTTAGGACATACTTTCTACATTGGGAAAGGCAATTTTAAAACACTTCTATCAAAGAGTCTTTGAAAATGTAGATATGAATTAATATTTACCTTGAAAGTGGTGTATTTGGTGTTTAACACCAATCAATCAATCAATCAATAAAACCCTTTATTTTACATGATCTTACGATTTGAGCCTTTCCTTCCATTAACAAGAGCAGTCGATTAGACAGCTACATTGTATCACTGTTGCCAGTTTCTCTCACCTTTTGTGGAAACTTTGGTTGCAATCCCAAATTTTTCTCCTTACTAACAATTTGCTAGCTAATCAGTATTATTTCTTTTTCAGCAATAAATAGGTTGTTTGACTCTCATTAGATCTAACTATAGCTAAAATCATTATGACTAACACATGCAAAAACTATCACATTATTTTATATTGCTATATGGGTTATTTTCCCCTGCCATTAGGCATTGGGGGTGGGGGGAAGGGGTGCATCAAGTTTTAACAATGTCTAATTTTGCACAAGATCAGGGAACATAAAAGGAAGGCCAAGCTTGATTTCAAATTTTACCACTTTTTCCGTTCTGGAGTTATGCCCCTGTTTACTTATTAGAAGCAGAGGTATCTGTGTCCTATGAACATGTTCTTCCATTTTGTTTGATTGTTCACACATTAGGGGCTGTCGTGGCCGTGACCATTTGTTTGATTGTTCACACATTAGGGGCCGTCGTGGTCGTGACCATTTTGTTTGATTGTTCACACATTAGGGGCCGTCGTGGTCGTGATCGTATGGTAGTTGGATTTACTAATACCTTTGCAATCTGTGCCTATCACCACTAAAGTTGTGAGTTCAAATCCTGTTCATGGCGAGGTGTTTTTGATATAACATTATGTGATAAAGTTTGTCAGTGACTTGCGACAGGTCGGTGGTTTTCTCCGGTTACTCTGGTTTCCTCCACCAGTAATACTGACTGCCACGATATAACTGAAATATTGTTGAAAGTGGCATTAAACATCATAACCCCTGTTCATACATTGTTGAGGCTACAGGACTTTTAGGTCATGCTTTCTTCTCAATAACTTTCATCAATGAGGGTCAAACAAATTGTTTTATTACCAAGTTTGACATCAGCATGATCACATTTTACGCTGGCATGATATATGATCCAGCTTTAGTCATTTTTATCAAACCTTGTTTTTTTTTTAATGTAATTTTTATCCCAGTGTGCAACACAAGTTGCTTTGTGTATTATTTGGTGATGTTGTAATAAATCAGAGTTTGATTGAGCACACCTATTTTGATTTTATGTGTATCGTGTATTTAGACTTTTCAAACTTTCTACTTAGACTTCGTAGGCTTCACAAAAACAGAAATAGTTTTGTCTTTATACTTCGTTAGCTTCCATAGAAACAGAAAATAGTTTTGCCATTGTACTTCATAAGTTTCCATGGAAACAGAAAATAGTTTTGCCATTGTACTTCATAAGTTTCCATGGAAACAGAAAATAGTTTTGCCATTGTACTTCATAAGCTTCCATGGAAGCAGGAATTGTTTTACCTTTATACTTTGGAGGCAGGAATAGTTTTGCCTTTAGATTCATTTAGATTGGCTTACTGATATATCTGGCTAGAATAAAAACATATAATTTGTATACTCAGATTGTAGAGTCAAGCATTCGGGAACAAAATTGATGGACAACCTTCAGTTAAATCGAGCTATCAAGTATCGTAAAAACAAATTAATAATGAGCATATAACAAGGGATTTATTCAATTTGTCCACTGTTGTCCAAAAAATGCATTTGTATCGTTTAAATTCATTCTTGTATTATAAAATTTATTTAATATCAGGTTCATTGTTGAGATAATGTAAACAATCCTAAAATGTTTTGTTACATTGCTATAATGTAATTTTTTGAGAATTTAAATCTGAAATTGAAATCAACTTGGCTCCTTTGTATGGAAATTATTATACATGCATTTCTAAATTGATATTACGTTTAAGGACAGAAATAGGCCCCAAAAAAGTTTCTTTCAGTAGCCACTGGAATGAGAGAGATTTATTAGGAAAACATTGATTCTTTTATCTAATTTCCTGCAATATGTTTTAGGGTGAAGGTGGAAAACTACGGAGAGCTCCATCATGGCGGAAGAAATTCCGCCAAAAAGATAAAAGTAAGGACAGCGAGGATGAGGCAGAACCCACAGAATCTCAATCACCACAAAATCCACGCCGTGGAGCTGAGAGTTCAGCTGAATGGAGAACCACGGAAAATGGGCGGACATTTTCACAATAGGACATAATTGATATTTGACAATAGAATTTTAATCCAAGACCAAAATTATTGATAAAAAAGAGTCATTTATTCATTTCAAGTCTATGTTGTTGTCTCTATGAGTTTAGATAGGCAAAGAATTGTTGTGTCACCATTTTTCTGTACTAAGCCTTATGGGATAGATTGTCTCCTAAACATCAATGTCATCAACCTGTTCTCGGAAAATCATAGCGAAAAATACCACTCGTGGTCTTCTTTTCTCTAAAATTTCAATGCATAATTTTGACCGTGGGTTTTGTTCATATACAAGTATAAACCAAAAAAATATGTTTTATTTTTAATTTAGTTTCTATATCTGTAAATCCTAATTATCGGATTTCTGTGTTTATTATTATATTTTCTTCATAATTTATGCAAAATGTATTTGGAATACAATTTCTTGCATATTTCATGTTTTTTGAACTGCCAATTTCTACACTGAAATCGAAACTAGAAAGATCATATGTAGACCAGGAAGTTAAAAGGCTGTGATTAAATTTTTAAATTCAGGAAAAAGATAAATATCATTGAATTTCAACAAAGTCATAACCAAATTTATCATACATTGAAAAAAAATCCATTGCATTATATATTAATAACTGCCAAAAATTATCTGACAGCTTATTTTTCCATGAAGAAAAAATAGATTAAAATTGGATAATTCCCAAATATTGTCTGTGCTATAACAGATATGACCAATTAAAAATGTAAAAGAAAAAGAAAGTTAAATGTGTTATGACCTGATAAAAATATACAAAAATAATTGGAGATCTTAATGAGATTTACTTTATATATAAGAATGGTTTTATATTCATTTTCAAATCTTTGCCATTTAAAATCAAATTGTATGACAGATAAATTATTACTGAAATTAACAAAGTACATGTAATGATTTTATGATAATTTTATGTAAAAAAAAATAATAGTAAATCACATTTATATCAAATATTAAAAATGTAAATCAGCTGAGCAGAAAGAAAGGTGGAACGTATAAACTTTTCATAACTGAATGACAATAGATCTTAATATTAATTATGGACATATTTTTTTTCTCTTGACGAGCACAATGAACTATGGCAATACAATTGTTTGATCATTTGGTCATATTCGAGCTTTATCATTGGTTGAATTCTTATGCATAATTAATTAGTAAGAAGTGCATGGTTTTCTTTCTGTATAATCTCAAACCTTTTCAATATTTCGGTTTTAAATTGACATTAAAAATTGTGCTGATATAATATTTGATTGTTCAGGTTTCCAAACAAGATTGGGTTTTGTGATATTAAATTTCTGTTGTAGCACAGACACATTTGTTATTTAATAACACTAATGCACATTAATACTAACTAAGTCATGATATCAAGTTTAGATAGTAGAAACC